>JANHZU010004397.1:20802-36115 GCA_032468055.1 Acrochordus granulatus
ACACAATTTGAACCATCTTCCTCACTGGCTAAAGATGCTAAATAGCTTTGTGTCTCTGTATGTTTGTGTATGGTTTATTATAATTTAGAATTATTTGTTGGGACAATTAATCTAATAATCCTATTATAATGAAAACAAGTAGATTACATTTCATGCTGTAACATCAACAATTCTGAATTTTGATTTCCCACTCCTAACATTGGTGGGCAATAATATGGGAAGAAAACATGAACATAGGAACACTAAGTCTTCATGTATTTTTGCTTGTCTGCCTTGGGTGATGCTTGTTTAGGAAATATTAGATGAATGATAGCAGAATGCTATATGGCTGAGACATGTTCTAAATCAGGAGAAAAGACTGGTGGCTTTTCAGATGTTGGTGTTGACAGCTCCCAAGAGCATCAGCCAGCACTGCAGTCAGTAAAGGATGTTGGAAGTTGAAGCTCAGCAAAATCTACAAGGTCAGAGATTCCTTACTTATGTTATTTTTCCTTGGAGGGATGTTATTTTATTTTATGTTGAATTTGTTATTGTTTCTATGCCATATAAACACAGCAAGTAAATAAATAATAGAAATTCCAAAGTATGCATGTATGCGTGTGTGAGCATGTGTGAGCATGATATATGTGTGTGTGTGTATTTATATACAGTCATGTAAAAAAGAAAGTACACCCTCTTTGAGTTCTATGATTTTATGTATTAGGACGTAATAAAAATCATATAGTCCTTAGCAGTTCTTAAGAGTAGGTCAATACAACCTCAGATGAACAACAACACATGACATATTATACCATATAATTTATTTTACAAAAAGAAAGCCAAAATGGAGAAGCCATGTGTGAAAACTTAGTACATCCTTACTGCTTCCATAAGTATGAAGAGGCTATGTAGCAGCCAGATGCTAATAATCAAGTGCCCTTGATCATCAGCAAGTGTGACTATGTCTATAAAAGCCTAAATTTTAGGAGTTTGCTGGTCTCCAGCATTGAAGTGTGTGTTAACACAATAACAAAGAATAAAGACATCAGCAATTATCTTAGAGAAGCAATTGTTGCTGCCCATCTATCTGGGAAGGGTGATAACAACATTTCCAAATAATTTAAAGTCCATCATACTATAGTGAGGAAGATTATTCACAAGTGGAAAACATTCAAGACAGTTGCCAATCTCCCCTGGAATGGATGTCCTAGCAAATTCATCCCAAGATCAGACTGTGCAATGTTCAAAAAAATGGCAAAAAATCCAAGATTTACATCTCAGACTCTATAGGCCTCAGCATGTTCAATGTTAAAGTTCATGACAGTACAATTAGAAAAAGACTGAACAAATATGGTTTGTCTGGAAGGGTTGCCAGAAGAAGAACGCTCTTCTCTCTAAAAAGAGCATGGCAGCATGGCTTAGGTTTGCAAAGTTGCATCTGAACAACTCACATGGTTTCTGGAACATTGTCTTTTGGACAGATGAGACCAAAGTAGATGTTTGGCCATAATGCAGAGTGCCATATTTGGCAAAACCAAACATGGCATATCAGCACAAACATCTCATACCAACTGTCAAGCTTGGTGATGGAGGAATGATTATTTGGACTTGTTTTGCAGCCACCTGGGCAACTTGCAGTCATTGAGTCGACCATGAACTCCTCTGTATAGCAAAGTACTCTAGAATCATGCAATAGGACAATGATCCCAAGCATACTAGAAAATCTACAACAGCATGGTTGAAAAAGAAAAGAATTAAGGTTGCAATGCCCAGTCAAAGTCCAGACCTCAACCTGATTGCAATGCTGTGGTGGGACATCAAGAGAGATTGGCATAAACAAATGCCCACAAACTTCAATGACCTGAAGCAATGTTGTCAAGAAGAGTGGCCCAAATTCTTCTACAGTGATGTGAGGGATTGATAAAGTAATACACAAAACAATTACTTCAAGTTATTGTTGCTAAAGATGGTTCTACAAGCTATTGAATCATAAGGTTTACTTAGTTTTTCACACATGGATTCTCCATTTTGGCTTTCTTTTTGTAAAATAAATGATATGGTATAATATATCATGTGTTGTTGTTCATCTGAGGTTGTATTGACCTACTCTTAAGAACTGCTAAGGACCAGATGATTTTTACTATGTCCTGATGTGTAAAATCATAGAACTAAAACAGGGTGTACTTTCTTTTTCACATGACTCTCTCTCTGTGTGTGTGTGATATCAAAAGTCAGGTCCCATAGACAATTTATTATATAACTTGTATTAATTGTTCAAAATGGTTACTATTATGAAGCACTTTATTAATTTGACGCATGCTCTTTGAATATTAATAGCTATAGTAACACAGAGTCTACCTATTTTCCTATGGAGCCTGACTTGTGGTACACCCTGAATATGTGTTTGTCTTTGTGTCTTTGTGTGTATATATATGTATGTACATGTGATGTTTTCTGTTACAGTTAATTATAATTGTCACCATTGTTATAATTAATAACATAATTATAGGCTGTACTTCCAATTTATGGAACATAGATTCCATATTTTAATTCTTGGTGGCCAAAAATACCTTCATTTTGACATGTGGGGATCTTAGCATTCCTTTTCTGGGTGCCAGCTGTGTGAAGGCTTGGGAATTCTCCATGGTAACAGTGGGTTCTTTCATGCAATCTTGAGCCCAATATGTACAGGTGGTCATAGACTGGACCTCATTTTTGTGTCAGAGCTGAAATTAAATGATCTAGAGATGGATCAAAATTCTATTTTCTATTACATGACCTATGATGGTCAGATCAAGTTCTGATTTGAGGTTGTTAGCCACATGTTTTCTAAATAAGACAGGGGAATTTTTCAGATGGTCTAACCCAGCTCTTTAATTGGTCCAAATGGTCCCTGGGGATTTTTAAGATCTCTGACAGAAAGTTCTATGCAGTGTCCAATAAACAAATAGCAAAGGGAATCAATATAAGTTCTCCTGATTGGTACCTTTCTGGGAGCCAAGCCTGGATTGTACCTGGGTTAACTTAAATCCCTTAGATAATGAAGTGTCAGAAATAATGGCTGGAGCACTTGGTGGAAGAAGACAAGAAGTGAATTTGACCAAGCCTGGAAAATATGCATGTTCAGGCTTACACTGGTGTGTTAAGGGAGACAAAATGTGCCTCCTTCTTCTCCTTATTCTGTCAGCATGCTGTTGTGTTTATGGTAACCAACTTCCCATTAGGGAGAGAGCTCAACATAAAGATTTCTCACCACTTGGATCCTTGGCAGTTATGCTTGTCAAGGTTACATATCTTCTAGCACTCTTTTCAGCTGGTGAGCTCTGAGAAAGGGGAAAAAATGACAGATTGTTTCCCACCACATGTTCTTTGAACTCCCATTGTAGCTATTGTAAGGAGCAGTTTGCAAGGTAACCATTTGGATTTGTGCGATTATGGATGCCTCATTGTAAGAAGGAATTTCTGAAATTCCTTTCAGAAATTTCAGAATTCAATGATTCAAGCCATCATTGAATTCAGGGATTTTAAATAACCAAACTACCCTTTAAAGGGAAGCTTGTGGAGATGGTGGTGGTAGACCAATTTAACCCACTAGAAGAAATGCATTATTATTTCTTTTCAGTAAAGATTCAGGCTTTGGCATAAGACTGGAGTAGTTATCCTCTTGGATGATTTATGCTGGCTGGGGTAATGAACCCTGTTGTTCATTATGTCTGACTCTTCATGACCCCCTGGACTGTAGCATGCCAGGCTTCCCTGTCCTGTGCTGCCTTCCAAAGTCTGCCCAATCCCATGCCTATCACACTTCAGTACTATCTAAACATCTCATCCTGTGCTGTCCCCTTCTCCTTTTGCTTTCAATCTTTCCCAGCATCACAGTCAGTGACCACACCATTGTGGTTATCAGGGACATTTAGATCTTTGCTCTATAGGTCTTCTGTATATTCCTGCCATTTCTTCTTAATATCTTCTGCTTCTGTTAGGTCCCTACCATTTTTGTCCTTTATCATGCTCATCTTTGCATGGAATGTTCCCTTGATATCTCTGATTTTCTTGAAGAGATCTCTCATCTTTCTCAGGCTATTGTTTTCCTCTATTTCTTTGCATTGTTCACTTAAGAAAGCCTACTTATATCTCCTTGCTGTTCTCTGGAAATCTGCATTCAGTTGGGTATATCTTTCCCTTTTTCCCTTGTCTTTTGCTTTCTTCTTTCCTCAGCTATTTGTAAAGCCTCATCAAAAAAAACTTTGCTTTCTTGTATTTATTTTTCTTTGGGATGGTTTTAGTAGCTACCTCTTGTATGATGCTACATAGCTCCGCCATAGTTCTTCAGGCACTCTGTCTATCAGATATAATCTCTTAAATCTACTCTTCATCTCCACTGTATATTCATAAGGAATATCACTGAGTTCATACCTGAACAGCATAGTGATTTTCCATACTTTGTTCAATTTAAGCCTAAATTTTGTAATGAGAAGCTCATAATCTGAGCCACAGTCAGCTCCAGGTCTTGTTTTTATTGACTGTATAGAGCTTCTCCATCTTTGGCTGCAAAAAATATAATCAATCTACTTTCAGTGTTGACCATTTGGTGTTGAACCAAGGTCATTCTGTCACTTTTCAGATTGTACACCAGTACTGTTTTTCCCACTCTTTTATTGATTATGATGGCTACTCCATTTCTTCTAAGGGATTCTTGCTCACAGTAGTAGATATAGTAGTCATCTGAATTAAATTTGCCCATTCCCATCCATTTTGGTTCACTGATTTCCAAAATGTCAATGTTCAATCTTGCCATGTCATCTTTGACCACATCCGGCTTACCTTGATTCAGAGATCTTACATTCCAGGTTCCTATATAATATTGTTCTTTATAGCATTGGATTTTTTTTCATCTTCAGACACATCTACAGATGAGCATCCTTTGGCCTTGGCCCAACCACTACACTCTTTCTAGAGCTACTTGTAATAGCCCTCTGCTCTTCCCTAGTACTACATTGGACACCTTCTAATCTGAGAAGCTCATCTTCTGGCATCATATCTTTTAGCTTTTTGTTACTGTTCATGGGGTCTTCTTGGCAAGAATACTGGAGTGGGTTATCATTTTCTTCTCCAGTGGATAATTGGATTTGTCAGAACTCTCTTCTGTCTCCTGTCCATCTTGTTTGGCCTTGCATGGCATAGCTCATAGCTTCAGTTATGCAAGTTCCTTTGCCACAACAAGGCAATGATCCATGAAGGGTTTTTTTTAAATGCCCAGCCTATTTTTTGACATTTTTCCTTTGCCCCATTTTCCTGCTTTTATATCATTGTCTTTAATGAAAATGTCTGGAAAATTTGAAACTCTGCACATCCTTTTGTGTTAATTTCACTGAATTTAATAAAAGATATGATCAAGCTTTTGACTGGATCTTGGATTATTTTTTCTATGATTGATCTAGGCATGATTCTTTTTGTTAATTTGATTTGATGTTAACTCCTCAAATCTAGATTTTTAAGAACTTAGTACCTCTGCCTGCAAATATTTCAGGTGAAATATATCAGTCAAGTTTATTTTCCTTAAGGTTATCCCCATCTGAAGATGCTGATTTGTTTTTCTGTCTTTCGCTCATCCTACACTGTGTTCAGAGAATTTGCTATCAAATAGTTTTTCTCATATTCATTGTTTTGTTAAACATAAGGTTTTTTCTTTCTCTTGTAATATGACATTTATGTATGTTGTGTTTTTTTCTAAGGATGAAAGAAAATACAATTCCAGTCATAATGGAGTGTTTATAACAAAAACTAACCTTCTAAATAAAATATTTTTAAAAATAAATAAATGGACCTATGAAATAAAGCTAAAGTGATGACAATAAATCTGGGACCTGTTATGAAGAGATAAAAATAAAAAGTATTTTGACATGTTGTCTTCTTTATATACGTTGCACTGATTGGTGTAAATCATAACAAAAGAACAACGAGACTTCAAATAATATCTGAGAAAAATCAGGAATTGGTGTCCAAATAAATAACATTTTAACAGTTCCTATCTGCACTGGAAATGTTGGCAATTCATCACGAACAATTAGTTCATATTAAGGGCTTTTACATTGCATCTCTGACTTTAGATCAGTGAGCATTCATGAATAATGCAAGGCCCTGTAATCACTTATTTTCTTTTGATTCTATTGTTTTCAGTGACATAAATCTCTTTACAGTAGAACATTACATGCATGTCAGCGGTGTCAATTGTGAATTCTCCCCTCCTTCATTTTCTTTTTTCTCTGAAAGCATGGGATTTTCATGCAAATGCTGGAGCTCCCCAATCCCAACCCTTTCCTGGAGGCAAATGAATGACATCTCTATATCTCAGAATGAAATGCAATTCCACTAAAAGTCATAAAAAATTCTCCCCATGTACATGAAAGGCCTCCACATATTGTAAGTTTCAACTGTTTTTATTCTGTTTTGTTTCATTTATGAGTCCACATACATTCCTCAGCTCTAGTGATTTTCCATTTGATTCAGCTGGGTTAATCTTTATGGGTCTAATCAGTGTCCTTTTGCACAGAAACATGATCTGTGCCTTTCCAAGCATTTGTATGGCAGGCAGCTACACAGCAGCACATACCATAATCCCTTCTCCCACAGTTAGAGCTACTAGAAAGGCTTAATCATATCCCAGAGGCAAAGATGAAACCATATCTGCACAGCTACTGTTTGCTGTAGAGCGCTTTTGAAGTTACGCTTAAGATGTCTTTATTTCCCCCCCCAGAAAAATTCTTCTCCCTTTCTTGAGATTCTTCACTTTGGTGTTGTCATGATGAGGGTTTTCTGCTCACTCTCTCTCTCATTATATATATAATTTATTTGTATAAAAATTCCAACACTCTTCCATAAAGTATCAGGGAAGGAGATTTTGTCATTGCCGTAGTTGCTTGCATATTTTCCTTTTTCTTTTTTTATTTCTCTTCATCTCTTTCTGGACAAAAGCATTTCTTCCTATGAAATCAAGACTATCAACTATCAGAAAATCAACTATCAAAGTCAAGATTTATCTCCAGTTGTTCCATGGTAAGAATTAGTATGTATTAGATTTTCTTACTTCAATTAATCCTATGTTTCTCTACTATAGCGATTTATCTTCAATACTTGCTACTAGTTGAAGGCGACCACCAGTTTCACTAACAGAAAATGGAACTCTTGTTGACTCCATTTTCATATAATTTTGAACTTTCAGTTCCACTGGTATCATTCACAAAATAATTTCAGCCTGATGCTTTGCATTCAACTCCTTCTCTGCTAAAAAGACTTGTCAGTTGTTTGCTGCAATAATGGCCTGTGGAAATTACCTTTGGAAACAGGAAGAAAAGCCACAGACTGGACAACTGTAATCTAAAAGATATCTCAGTCCACAGAAGGAAGAGGGAGTGTGAGAAGGGACACTCCCTAAAATAAAAAGAACAAAATGAGAAATACTTTCAGTCTTGCAAGATTTTGTTAATGTAACCTTACAATATAGACAGAGCTTATATTCATTGCTGCACTTCTTGTCTGCACTATCTTGAACAGCCAGGGACTGTTCATGTTGTCAGAATGTATTTTATTTTTGCCTGAAAACTTATATAGCTGCCCATATTGTGGGCAATAGTAAAAACATCAAAAAAAAATTGTTACTGAAATGGGAGCTTCAAAGCCTTCAGGCTAGCATTCCTCTTATAGGACCTGAAACTTAAGGTTGAGATAAGAATTTCCTCCAATGGAAAACTGGAGCCACAGCTTATCAGAACAAACAAATGGAAACCCAGTTTGGCAGTGACTTCAACTGCTCAGGAGCTGAAATAGAAATAAATCAGCTCAGCTCTCCAGCACCGTGAGCATTAGAAAAGGCTGGAACTATCTTCAAACTGGTACAGAATCTCTATGTGGAAGAACCCTGAATTATTCTTTAATCTTAACATCAGTTGCATACCAATTATAAAATAACTATAAAAGGAAAGAACATCTCTATCAATAATATAGCATATATAATGTATGATACAAAAAAATAATAGTTATCCCAAACTCAAAAGTCCCTTCTCAACAGTGTGAAATATTCTGCCTCCTTTCAAATCAAGCAATGTGGAGATCCTCCATTCTTGGCCAACAACTGCCTTCCTATCTTTGCCATTCTTGGCACTTCCCACCTGTCTTTTCTTCTTTAGTTGATTAGAAGGGCACAGTATCATTGATGAAGCAGAAAAGACATCTTTTTCTTACTTTTCATTCTGCTTTTATTTCTTCTGTCATCCTTAACTGACCTACAATATTATAAAGGGTAAATTCAAGAGAAAGACTCATTGAAAGAAATGCACTTCCCATAATTCATTAAGATGGATCTTGATGTCATTCAAGTCAGAATGACAAAGAAAGGGAAAGAAAAGAAAGAAAGTTTTTATTTATCTTCCTTTTAGAGGTCTCTTAACTCTCCTTCATATCCCCAGTAATGGAGGAGAAATATAGAGGGAGTAGAGTTGAGGTCTTTCCTGGCCTATACTGCACTAACATGTATTTTTTTTAATTGTAATATAATCATGGATGGATGGACAGAAGATGTTGATGTATCACAGATTTCCATTCCAAATCTCCATTTGCTCATAATTAATATTCTTTCTTTGGTAGTATACATTCTAAGTATATTTTTTTTCTTTCTCTTTCAAAGATATGAAAGCTTCCAATGTCAAGAATAATTACACAAGTTGAATCAGGAGAAATCCATGGGGCCTACTCAGATTCCGTATGGATTCCCAAAGGCTGAATGGAAGGGTTTCGAAGGAAAAACACAACGGGAACGTTATCCATCTGTTTTAAGGGCCTGGCAAATAGAGTGCTTAATGTCACTCTCCAAAATTGCATTATCTGTCATGACCAGCTGGATACTGCAAATGATGCAAGTACAAAATAGCATTGCAATGGCTTTGCCCTGCTGCTGCTACTATCAATTTCAGCTTGTAGGCCCTGGCAACAAAGCAAGCTCCATGGCTCCAGGTTTTAGAATGACCTGACAAGTTTTGTGAAGCGTAGTGTATATGAGTTATAGCTACCCAAAATGCATCCCTCCACACACACATACGTCAGAGAGCCATTGAAACCCATTAAAAATCATTTTGACAAAGACTTTGGGTTGTTCTTGTCTGCCAGAAGGAAAATGTTCAGAAAACTGCAAGTGGGAACTAAGGAAGTAAGTCTACACTGAGGTTTAGGATTATTGCTATTGTTTTTGATTTAGCTGGGAATTAAATTTCTGATATATACCCTACTACCACCAAATTATGTCCATTTCCTAACATACATCAGGGGGATTTTCTTTGAGCTCTATGACTGATTCAGCATTTTGATTCCAAATTCAAATCCCCTTTCAAATCTTTTTTTGAAATGCCTAACTGCATGCCTCTGAATGAAATAGGAAACACTTAGACCTAAAAATTTGTTTATACATAACATCTAGTTTCCTAAATCAGTTCAAGAGTTTGAAATGGTTTGATTCAGTTTCTAAGTGAGTCTGAAGTTCAAACTGGATTTAATCTGTCTTCCACTACAAATTGGAAATTTGAATCAAGGCAAGTTATATTTTTAAAATGATTCAGAAATTCAATCAGATTTTTGGCATGTTTTTGCAACCCATTTCATATTTCAGCTATGGGGACATTTTAGGAAAGCTTGCAATACCATTATTTAAAAAAATGTGATGACAAATACAGTAAAATTAAATATAACCATATAAAAATGGAGGGTCTATACCTAAGGCTGAAGATGGAGAAGATAAATTTTTCTTCAGATAATTGCCAACTGGATTGGCTTAATACTGCTTTGTAATCTGACATATCAACAGTACTATAATTGCATGTCTTTTAAGCAATTTAAGTATTTTTTTCACTTCTAAAATAAAATGGTTGCCTAGGGACAGCCAATTTAATAGGTTATAAAAGAAGCCTGCTCCCTGCCTCCTCCTGCCCAGCTTCTTTTTATTTATTTATTTGTGCCTTAAAGTCAGTATTGAGTCCTGGCAATTGTCTGCAGAAGTTCCTGCATTTGGCAAGAGAATTTGGTTTTGGCATTATGACTTCCTGTAAGTGCCATGGCAAGCTGATGCCTTGCTGGCTTTCTCTGGATAGCAAAACCATTTTTGCAAGGAGAACTGCCACTGGATCGTGGATCTGAGCCAGTATAATATTTCAGGAACAAAGGGGAGATCCTTAAGATCATCCATGTGACTTCAAGCAACCACTCCTCATTAGGAGATCACAGAAACTGCTGGTTTTGTGGTCAGTTTATGAGTGGAAAGGCTGAGAGTCAAAATTAGATTCACAAAGCAGCCCTAGACATTAAGCTCAACTGAACCTTATATTTTAATTACTTTTTTGGATTTTTTTTCTTTTTATATATTGGAGAGATTAAGAGATTAAGACCCTTATATTGACAAGGTTTTATTGTGGTCATCAAGTGAGCTTCTGCCACCCAATGGTGCACATTTAATTTGTAAAGTTTTAAAAATATATGATTTTTTGGACTATGTGACAAAAGGGGACTTAGGATATGGATTTTGAAATGTTAAAAATGGATTAAAGGTCCAGAGGGATTTGAAATTATATTTTTCAATTATTTAGAATATATTTTCTCATGAAAAACAGATTGTTTTGGTTGGTTGGTTTTATATAATAATGAGAACTTGAAAGCTGGGCACTAAAACCAGAGGATAAACAAAATGGAGCAGTAATCCTTAGTGTAAAATTTGAATACCTTTCAGTCAAGTTTTTGGACTGAATGAATTAAATGCTTGATAAAATTAGGAGAATGTTCTAATGAAGTTGTAAAACAAGAACCAGTTGTAAAAGATTCCTATGAAATTATTTTGAAGGGGGATTTAAAAGTGATACAAATACTTGTAATGGATTCTCATTTCATAAAGGTGAACAGATATTAAACCAGGAAACTGATTTGGATATTTTTTTTCTTCTGAATATACAAAACAATTCTGCTAAGGTTTGGAAGGACTTTTTTAGAAGTGACAAACAAAAGGATAAATTTTACTTATTCTTACAAAAAAAAATCATTAAAGTTCCGAAGGATTTTTTCTTTGGAACACGGATGACCAGAAACCTACCTCTGGGATTTTTTTTGGAAGCGATTAAATAATAATTTTAAAAAGTCAGGCAAGATTTATAAAATCTACTTGTGTGAGGAGGGTTAAAAAAGAAAAAAAGTTATATCCGGTTGCCCTGAATGTTTTCTTTTGCTGACAAAAATAGATTAATGTAACATTTGGTCTTTGTTTTCCTTATCTAAAGGATAAGTTACAGACAGAAGAGAGGTTATGTTTTATTTAAAGATGGTAATAAGTTATTAAAATTGTTTTTACCTGCTAGGATAAAGAGAGGGGTTCTTTCTTTCTTTCTTCTTCCTTTCTTCTTCCTTTTTTTTTCTTTTTTTTCTAGTTTACATTCCTTCCTTCCTTCCTTCTTTCCTTCCTCTTCTCCTTTTTATGTTTTTCTGTTTGTATTTTTTAGAATTTGTATTGACTTTTATTCTCATTTATAATTCTTAATATTATTTGAAAATATAATTAATAAAATTATTTGAAAATAAAGAGATGATTTGCCATTGCCTGTTTCTTAGGGTGGAGAGAGAATGACTGGCCTGAGGTAACCCAGCCTAAGGTGGGACTAGGATTCACAGTTCCCTGGTTTTTAGCCTGTACTACATCAAACTAGTTTTTTTATTCATCTGTATCCATTCCAATAGGCTTTTTTTACTGAATTTTAAAGCTGCTTGTTTTAAGACTGTATGTTTGCTTTCTTTTCTTCCTCCTTCACCAACCCCTTCTTCTGTGTCAAATTTTTACATTGTAAGCAAGGGTAAGACCATCATATTTACTCTTTATAAATCACTCAGGAGCCTTTTTGTTCAAGGGGTAGACAAAAATAGGTTGAAAAAAGAGTTAACAGTAATCTTGCTTGTAAGTGGCTAGAAAAGGACAGAATTTTATAAACAAAACATATTGTTAGGGATGGTTAGAGCCTTTCATTTCTTCCTATTTTTCCTAACTTTTTTTCAGCTCCGTTTAAGAATTGTTTAGGAATGCTGATAACTTCTAACTGAAAATAACAAATATAAGCCTTAAACAAATTCAACAATTGTACCTGTTTCCAGCAAAGATTAGATTGGATTGTACCTCTTTGCCAAGCTGAAAATAAAAAATCCCTTTACAACAACAAATGCCAAACTTCATTCACCACTGTAAACATGACTAAAAATACATGTTTAAAACATTCCATAAGTTTGCTTTTCTCAAATGCTTCCACTTTCTACAGAAAGTGATGAATTTTCAAAGCCCTACCATCAAAATTCTTATAACTATCTCTCTCTCTAAACTAGTACACATCTTAACTAGTGGTTCAACATTTAGAAGCTGGATTCTATCTATGAGTTTCCCATCACCACATTTCATTGCATTGCGTCTCTGTCTAAAAGAAAATTGAAGGCACTTTCAAGTTTAGTTCTATTCTTGAAAACTGTCCTTAGAAGCAGATGAAATGGGATCCTGGGTTGCATTTCCCCCCAAAAATCTTAGTCCAGCCAACAGGC
Organism: Acrochordus granulatus; assembly: GCA_032468055.1. Taxonomy (NCBI): domain Eukaryota; kingdom Metazoa; phylum Chordata; class Lepidosauria; order Squamata; family Acrochordidae; genus Acrochordus; species Acrochordus granulatus. The sequence goes on from JANHZU010004397.1 coordinate 33,388, forward strand.
CTAAATTCATTAATTCATTCCAAAACAGATCTATAATCTACTTTTAAATATGTATATGTATGTGTGTATTAATTGTTTTAGAACTATATTAGAACAGGAATCATTATAATTTCTTTAATAAAATAGCAAGGTAAAGCAAAAATGTATAAAGTAACTCAACATATTAACAACCTCAGCCTTTATTTTAATAACAATTGCAGAAGGATGTCTCCAGCTTATGAAGATCAAAGTTTAAGTTTATAAGTTGAAAGATGCCTAGAAGACTGTTTCTAATCATCTCATTATCCTTGCTCTTGCTTAAAAATTCTCACTGATTGAGATGTTACATATAATTATGAGTGCTGTTAACTTAATTATATCTTATCTGTAAAGGATTTAAACATGTTGGACATTAATTATTAAATAAAAGAGGAAAATGATCTGTTTATTGGGACATACTCCAATTTGAAGTTTTTTTCTTTTAAGTTTGTCCCATATATTAGGCCCATTTTTTAAAAAAATTAAAGAGAAGAAACTCTTTTCTGCATCTCACTCTCTCCTTTTTCTCTATATTTGTTTGCTCTAATTTATTATGTATATTAAACAAATTTAAATCAATCATTCAATCTGCAGATCCCTCTCACTCCAGATACAACTTGTCTGAACTTCTTCCATCTGGTAGACACTACAGGATAATGCATACCAAAATTGCTAGACACAAGAATAGCATTTTCCCCCATGCCATCATTCAAATGAATATTTGACTCATGATATATGATCATGCTACAAGACAGATAGAGCAGAAGGTAGAGAATTCTAATTAACCTAGATGCTCTGCCTAATGTGTATACATATCTATTAATTTCAAACTTTATAACACATCTTTCTATTGACTGCACATTTATAGAATAACTAATATTGTTATGCACTATCTTATTGTTGTTTATTGATGTTACAAGTATATTAAGAGTTACTGTCCTGGAGTCAAATTCCTTGCAAGTCTAACCAATAAAAAAAAATTCTGAAAAAAATCTGAAAAAAAATATGGCTGCAACTCACATAGGTACAGTAATTCTTGGCAGTTTACAAAATGCAAAAAATCTACCATATAATAAAAGCCTCTCATACATTTATGATCTCATATGTATACAAAAGTAGCACCAGAATTTAAAAGCATTTATACTTTCATTCATGAGCACCATGGGTTACTATTAACCAAAGTTTTGTTGTCATTCATCTCTGGCCAAATATGCAAGATAGAAATGTTAAACCAATGGAGATTTGGTTAAGTGGTTTACAAGAAAGTTTAAACTTAGGTTTAGACCCTCCTCTTCCCTCAAAAAAATCTAAAGTTCGGATGCAATGGCAAGAGAGAAAAAAGCAGATTCGTTGTTCCAACCATTTGTAAAATACCATATTTTTTTCCTGAAAAAGTAAGGACAGTCTCAAAGATAATTTGCAGCCAGGTGTTGAGGCCATTCAATAGGAGCAGAAGGTATTTTCTTGGGATTATGGGTTTCCTCATTTTCAGTCCCCAGTTCCCTAGTCTGTGCTATAGAACTTGTTGCTAGCTATTCATGTTATGTGTCATGCCAATAAACCCCTGAGCAGATGTTCACTTGCCCAGGCACAGTGACCACAAGGGGCATATGATGATTAGTTGTAACTATAAGTAGATAATAGAGTCTTACAAGAAGAGAACAGCTGATCAGTCTATTTAACCATTGGTGATAGAACAAAATGTCTATATCTGAAGTTTCTACATAGGTTTCAAGGGGAAAAAATCCTTCAATCTTTGAAATGAAATGTATGAAATTTCCAGAGTTGCCTTCAACAGTATCTCATAGCAAATAAAAAGCAAACAATTCAAGAAATGTGAATTAAAAGACAGTCTTTACAAGTATCTAGCTATCTTAACATTTTGTTGCTACCACCAAAAAGTCTCCATTAGTTCCAGGGCAACTATGGCACTGTAGTTCGACCTGCCAACCTTGAAAATTAAAGTTAAAAACTAAATCTTGATTTTGGGTGTCTTCATGGACAAGCTCATGGAGTTTTCTTAGCAACAATATGGAGGTGATTCTGCTTCCCTCTAATGAGGGTTCATCACCACTACAGGTCTTCTATCCAAGGACCACCTAGGCTCACCTTTATTTATCTTATAAGACCAGGTCATATTAGGAATGTACTAACTTCTGTTGAGTTGATTCAGCTGAATCCACCCAGATTTATGAGAAAAGCTCATAAAAATTTGAATTGTACATGGAAGCATATTAATACTAATGCAATGTTTGTAATACAGATATAATGCTATAATAAGCAGGCTGTTGCATTCTCCACCAGGGGAGTTTCCAAATAATTTTAAAAGGCAATCCCAAATTGAACATATTTTGTGAATTTAGTATTGAGGTGAACAAGTGCGTAAGGCCTCTCATTGCCAATAACACTTGCAACTGCCAAGATCTGCAGTTGGCATACCAATTGAAACTGGAAAGCAGTAATGGTCATATATTGATCATAGAGAATGCTGCAAATCCCAGCCCTGGTCCTTAAGGGGGCTGCAACCACTCCAAAACAACTTAGCAATTATCAAAAATTCAGATCATTTCTGAATGAGCACTAACTCTCTCCTTTTGTTGTTGTTCAGTCACTCAGTCGTGTCCGACTCTTCACAACCCCATGGACTGCATTACGCCAGGCCCCCCTGTCTTGCACTGCCTCCTGGAGTCTTCCCAAGCTCACACCCATC
>JANHZU010004397.1:50348-65675 GCA_032468055.1 Acrochordus granulatus
TAACTATCAAGTACTCTAAATTATTCTTATAGTTTCATATTTATTTCTTTGTTACATATACATGTGAACAGATATACTCAAACATGGTATTCAAAACATACATACTGATCAGCCATCATTCTTACTCATTCTTGTGCCTTCAAATGGCCAAATCTCTTTTTCTGTATTCTTTTGTCTTGTTTCCACCCATCAGTTTGTGCTACCTTGTACCTTGTATATTGCTTCCTTATCTACAACAGCTCCCTTCAAAATATTGCATATTTTTTCCTTCAGAGTTATTATCACTATTGAGCAAACCACTGTATGCAGCTGTCATTTATCTATAGATTCTACTTATATATGTACTCACAACAGTCTGACATTCATGTTAACTCTTTCATTCCTAATTAGACCTAAACCTTCACTTCTCTCAATATTTTCATCATCCATTCCACAAGTTTAGAAGACCTTGCCTTATACAGTATCTATTACATTTTTCCCCTTTCCTATTGTTTCACAGGTCAGATACAGACACTTTATTGGCCAAGGAATTTGAACCAGTATAGCAGTTCTCAGTATATTTGCAAGACAACAGTAATAAAATAATAACAAATAAATAATGTATTCAACAGTAAGTGTACATCCAAAGTATGCAACTAGTAGAAAAGTAATATAGTGTAGCCAACAGAAAAGGAATATAATAAATTGTAGAATTAGAATTACAATCACGGTGGTCCCATTATCTATTGATAAGTATGTATACACCTTAGACAGTACATCTGGGTTAATTTAGGATTCTTTACTCTTAATATCCTGTCCTATATCATGAGTCAGGTATTCAGCTGAATGATGGCATAGTGAAAAAAACTGTCCCCGTGATTGTTTTGGTATGCAACACCCTATATTTCTGACCAGAGGGAAGAGGCTCAAACAAATTATGTACAGAATGGGAGGAGTCTGCAGATACCTTCTCTGCCCTTCTCTTGACCCTCTCAATATAAAAGTCTTCCATGGAGGGCAGACTAACTTCAATTGTTCTTTCTGCAGCCATGACTGTACATTGCAGTCTGTATCTGTCCTGCCTGGTTGCTGCACTGAACCAGACAGTTATAGATGTACAAAGGATGGATTCAGTGATTCCTCTGTAGAACTGTATCAGCAGCTCTTGAGGCAGGTTGAATTTCTTGATTTGACACAGTAAGTACATCCTCTGATATGTCTTCTTACTACAGTGCTAATGTTAGTTGTCCGTTTCAAGTCTTGGGAGATTATAGAGCTCAGAAACTTGAATGACTGCTGATATTGCTGAGTATAGTATGAGCCCCCCCTTTTCTCCCCAGATGTCTCTGTCACCCAGTTTGCTCTGTGAATCTGAAACCTCAGAATGTGAATTGCTGAATTCAAAACAGTCTTGCTGAGTCAAGTTTCTGTGAAGCAAAGTGCTGCAGAGCTTACAAAATCAGTATTTGTCCGATTTATGAGAAACAATTTACCCATTGTATTGATTACTGAGTTCAAGTTTGTGAGGTGAATGGATGGGAGTGATGAATGAAATTGTCTCCTCCTCAGTTTTACTAAGGTACCTTCACGTTTTCCTCTCCTCTTTATTCTCCTTCATACATGCTTCCCATTCCTCCTCCTTTTTTCTCAAGTTGCAATAAAATGCTGTTTTCTTCTTTCTTTTTCTCCCCTGACCAAGAAGTTCACATATCTCCTCACATCTTCTTCAAAAACAGGAGAAACAGGAGGAGAAACACTCAGAGGAAATCATCCAATGGCAGGGGTTCTTCTTTGGAATATGTAATCTTCAAAGAGTTCCAGAGAAATAATTGTGACCAAAAAAAACAAAACAAAAAAAAGCAAGTCTGAGAGCTTGCTTCATCTGCAGTGCCATCTTGAGACTTTCTATTTCATTCATTTTTTTAATAATTATTAATCAATGGTCTTTACCATTACCTCCTCTAGGGCCCTTAGCCTTAGTCATACCCTTGCTACATATGCCATTCTTTGTTAACCTTATAAATAAGACCTTTGAGTTTTAGCACCAATATATCCCTAGTGCAGCCAAACCATTTTTATTCCAAGCATGCTTAAGCTATTTTATGTAAGCCAGGATTTCTAATTTAAGGACTACAGTTGCCCAAATGTTAACAGCTAGGAAATATATGCAGGATTTTAATGCAATGTCAGGGTACAGATTTAAAATATTATTTATATCAACAAAGATGCCATTAAGTGGAAATTTATAGCGAAGTACAGAAGTGAATCTTGAATCTTTCCAAACATTTTTCTTTTGTTTTTAATGAAAACACTGAAAATAACTGCTGAAGTCTTATCTTGTTGTAAAAAAATGTTTGGATATTATTGAAGGATCACATACATCATATATTTTCTCTGGAAATCAGATGTTTTGCACATTTGTCTTCAGCTTTGCATTCAGCTACAATATCAAACCCAAATGACATTCTGAGTGATCACTAAAAAACATGTACTTCTTAATTTATCAAAGCTAAATCTGAATCCACAAATAATAAAAATACCTGGTTAATTAGAGTAGGGAAATCTGAGTATCTAAAGAAGTAGTTGTTGTTTAAGAATATTTGAAACATCCAAAATTATCACAAGAGCAGCTTTATTCTAAGTATTTAGTGCACTGTATCCTTAAATACCTACATAAACAAATACACATACATGCACTGTTTTGATCTTATCAGATGGAAAAAGATTTCTCACTTTTATGCAGCCAGGATTTGTGTTAGTCTGAAGACCTTAGAACAGAAATGCCAGTAATAGTTTGCCTTGTAATCTGTGATGCATGTACAAATGGTTTTCATGCCTCTTGATCTACATCTATTTAAGAAACACAGAAGTCTGTGACACACAATGGAATATCAGTAGAGTGTTCTCTTTATTTCTCTGGAAAAAAAAGCCTCCGATTCTGGTTTTTTAACAGTATTTCTGTTGTGTTCAAGCTTGCTTGGCAAATGGATTTGTACCCACAGAAAACAGATTATACGATGCTAATAATGTCTTTGTAAACATCTCTCTGTTGAAGCTCTAAACCAGCCTAGGCTTCCTTTGCCTAGTTGTTAATACACACATAGTTTAGGAAAGATTAATTGAAGCAATGCTCAAATTGTTAAAATCAAACACAGGACATTGCACACTATGCTATTGTTCAGATTGTATCAGCTTTTCTAATATCTCATTTTTAATTTTAGTTGCCATGAATAAAATTAAATGAGGATAGGAAGTTAAACCACAAAATCTTGCTGTTACCTATTTTATTCATAGTTTTATAAGAGAAAGAAACTGTCAAGAAATACACACAAGGTTTTTTGGGGGGAAAAGTAAGCACATATGGTCATTAACTAAAAAGGAATTTATAATGCCTTGACTATATATATCTTTCAGCCTCTTGTCAACTCTCCCTGCCTTAAGCTTCATTAGGAAATATCTTCTGGAACAATAGAAGTTAAAATTCAACAAAAAAATGAACATAATTTGTTTTTATTACATTAATGTGATATGCACTTCAGGTGCTCAAGGTTATTTGAAAAATGTACAGAAAGCTTGCTGTCATTTTGTGAGTAATGCCATCAGAAAAAAAATTCCTGCATTTTTTCTGCTGGTTCTAAATCAAGAAAGTTTGCTTTTCACATTTAATCCAAAGGAGAAAATTATGATGAAATTCTCATGGGCAGGCTGTGGCATTCTTGAAATTATTTAGGATGATGTGACCAATGGACATTTGTGAATATCTTACAAATTATTGTTAAATTATCTGTCCCGTAGTCTGCAGCCTGCCTGATTTCCCAGGCTTCAATTAAGATATTGTGATAGGATCTTCCTTTGGAGTTTCTCAGATCAAAAAGACAGGAAGAAGTCTTCAGAGTGATAAATTACAACCATACTACCATTTCCCTATTCCACTCCACCAAGAGAAATTCAGAATGAATTCTCAAGCACCCTGTCTTAAAATAACAAAGCCGAAGTTCCTTTCTTTGAGGGAGAAACCTTTTGAAAAACCATGTGGTAAATTTCAGTGTAATATTCTGTGTAAGTTTCAAGGGAACAATAGCGCCTTGGCTATATCAAAATCTTTTTTACAGAAAATAATAACTGTTGGCCATGCACAAACATTGATTGCCATACTGATTGTGCCAAACTAGAAATATTTCATGTATCGTTAGTAGGATTCCTTTCTTTCAGGCTTCTCAACTAATGAATACTTGGCATGAAAACCTGGTGACCTTGGAACTGAGCAGATGTTTGAAAGTTGACATAGTGCCTTATTTGGCCAAGAGAACTGTTGGCTTCTCTCTCACCTTCCTCAATCGTACACTTGGCAAGGTATCTATATTCTCTTCCTGTAGAATTCTTTTCAGCTTCAGAGATTATTAGGGGCACAAATATTGGTATTTATCTATGAACAGATAAGTCTATTTTGGCACCAACTTTCTTGCACATAGGTTCATTTATACATTTATGCTGTCTTATTCCCATGCTAAATTCATATGTTTAAAACAAAATCAAGATTTATATTTGCATGCACATTTAAAAGATTTTAAAAATAGTTTTTCTTTCAAGATGTTTTTTCTAAATCCTGCTTGCCACATTTTTGAAGCTGAGAAATATATTACAAATTTAAGAAGAATGGGTGGATTATTAGCTATATCCCACTAGATATATTCATCTGAAAATGTAGGTCAATTTATATTGGAATAGGTAATGACCAAGATTCTCAACACATTATAGTTTTATTAAACCATTATTGTTACATCTGAACTGGTCTACATGCTCTTTCATTTTTCAGTGTTTGTACATTACAAACCTAGTATATGTGCAGTCCTAACTGATACGGATAATACTTAAAAAAGCAATTTATTTTGAGCAAACATGAATGTTGATTATAAAAAAATCAAATAATTGGCACTAGTTTTATAGATCTAAGGAACAATGATATCCAAGGTAGTTATACACAAATCAATTACCTTTAATAAACCATTAGTTACCATTCATGTAAAGACTGAATGTACAATAAACAGACTATATTAAATAATGATTAATCTTTTCATACATTATGTGTTCCTGGGATTCAGAACAATATTTCAGAAACAATGCTATATTTATTGGAAAGCAAGTAAGATATGTTGTCCAGCATATCAAATTTGCAGTAGCTCCAGTTTTTGACAGATGCCATCTGAAACCAATCAATAGCAAAATGCATAGTTTCATGTATAAAGATTTCCAAAAATTGTCCATGTTGACAGGTATCTGAGTGAAGAACATGGTTTTATATTCAGGTTATTGACTGATGTCCTCAAAAGAGAAAAATGTGAGCTTTGAAAATTTAAAAGCAATATAACTGCAAATGTAGCTTTTGATAAACAGTCATTTAGAGAAAAATGTTGTAAGCTAAAAGTGAGGGATGCAAAGATACACAAGACTATTGTGAAACAAATCCAGGTCTTTCTAAACAAACAAAATATTATAGGTTATATGCAAATATATAGAACATAGGTTTATTGAAATTAGTGGGGCTTTGTTAGTCATAACTAATCAATTGATGAAGTTGGAATTGCGCTAAATTATGACACAGTCTGGATCTTTTGGAGAACAGCTCTCCAAGGCAGAAGGAAAGCTAAAGCAGGAAATTAGTCTAGAATTATTATGTAAACATAAAAAGGCATAGGCTGACCCCTCCCAAATGCTTTGAGGCTTATCTAGTATTTCCCATGCTAAAGCTACTAGTCTGAAGAGATTCCTGTGAAATAGGCAGATGCTATAAAGTAACTAATTTTGAACTCCACATAAGTGGGTCTAGTTGCTCATTTCTGACAGGATCCAACTTTATTTTCCACGTAAAAAAGGAGAAAACCTATCTTCAGAGTAGTTCCTTGTTTGCTATCAATCCTTTCAAAGACATGAATTACACCCAGCTAATAGAGTATTTATTGGCATGTGTCTACAACACATTTGATACACATTTCAGTAATACTGCTTTCAATTTTTTGTATATAGTTCCAGATACCTGATCTGAATTGAGTTACAAAATTGAACTAATACAAAACTCATTGCAGGTACAGTTAAAAATTCAAAATACCTGGATGAAGCAAGTTTTAGAAGTGAACTTATTTTAGATAATTGTTTGCTTCTTAGATATATATCTCACCATTCTTGTAGGAGCATATGAAGCACCCAGAGTATTCCTTCCGAGCTTTTTCCCACAACAACTCTATTAGGTTAATTAGTTTGCATAATCCTAAAAAGAGTGATATTTAGTTATTCCAACCTTAACTTTTTTATGTACATAACAACAGCAAAATAAAGATGGAAAGTAGGATATCAGGTGATCCCTCCTCTATTCTGCTTTATGAAGGAAACAATTCAATGAAGAGGGATGATGCATCCAACAAAATGCAGCTTGGAATGAATACAAATATTTCTAATTGACATGAATACTTGGGCCATTCAAAGACCTGAGTTACCATCAACTCCAAAAGGAAGTGACACTTGGAAATATTCAGGACAGAGAGTATACATGGATTGGGATTTTGTACATACTTTATCTTATTAACTTTTTTATCTCTTGTAGATTGACCTATACATTTTGAGCTGCATAAGGACTGTGAATTTAATAATGCAAATGCATTATTATATATAATAATAATGCATTAATAATGCAAATGCATTAATTATGCAAATGCGACATAGTGTTGTACATTATCAGAATAAAGATGAGACAAAACTCTTTGCTCCAAAAACTTCTTATTCTACAAACAAGTTTTAACATAAATAGATTTATCAAAGCAATTTTAACAACTTCAAAGGAATCTAAATATAATTTCTATAATCAATGTTTCATATTTTAAAGGATTAATCAAATTCATGGGTTTTCAAGCAAGGAACTTCTCTTGATGTATGTATAGGCTGTAGAGAAATAACACCATAAGTCCAATGGAATATATTAATATTATTTTTGAGTCTTTTGTTAACAAAACACAGATACTATATTGTCAGTTTTTCCAGATGAGGAAACATTAAAGCACCATTGGTTTTACATACAGGGCAACTTTTTGTAGGAGCACCCAAGAAAATAGCTTCCTGCAAAATGTATCTTTTAACTAAATGCAGAATAGGCTGTAATGCATTGGGTGGCAACTTCAGTTTAGATTTCGTTGTATAGCATTTTCATGTTACATTCTGCCATTACAAAAGCAAAGGGAGTACTATTTCAGGCTCAGTACTCAAATAAGCAAACTGATATCTCAGATTAATCTATTTTCCCCTCTGAAATAGCCCCAGATTAGGCACTTGGGTCATGATAACTCTCAAATTACAAGGCCCTAAAACTAAAAAGCCATATGGTTTTCAAAGCAAAGTGAGAAAAGCAAAATAATAATTTCCTTAAGACAGATGAAGTTCCCAATTTATTGTTTATGGATGGTTTAAATAAGTGAGTTTTTAATGTGTTGTGGACTATGTATGGATATTCATTATTTCTTAAACACTGTCACTGTAGATTCTACTGTGCCTTATTCCATATGAAGTTTTCTATAAGAGGAGATGAGAAAGACTGAAATACATTTATACTAACAGTTTTTCTGAGAGAAGAAAATTTAAGGAAGTTTCTGTTTGGAAGTCGCTCTGAAACTTTCTGCTGATGAATTGAAGGAGAAAAATCTTCATGGATGAATCTGACGATTCTGAAATAAGTTTATATGTTTAGCTGAAATATCATGTAGACTAAGAATTTAGATAAAATATAGATTTACAGTGATAGGAAATGTTTATTATAGTATATAATTTTTATCATTTTAATTGGTTTAGATTGAGAGAGGGGAACATACTTTCTTTCCTTTTGTATTGATTAATGGATATATATTCAGAGTTGGGTTGGGAATGTTGGGGGTGGGGCCTTTTATGTATATTTTGTTTGCTTGTTTTCGTTTTTTGAAGGTTGTATGTGTATTTATATTTTAGACTTTGATATTATTCTTCATTACATCATTTTTGTTATTGTCTTGTTTTTTATTGTATGTTGTACTTTATTTTGTTGAAAAGCAATAAAATTAAAAAAAATAAAGTTCTTATTTGTGTTATCAGATGAGTCAGTAGCTTTGACATGAATAATTAATATTGTCCTCCAATGACCCAGTCTGATTTCCTGCCAATTGGATGGAATTTAGAAAAAAAACTTTTTCTATATGAACAGTCAAAATAAAGCCATATAAATGATTTGGATGCCCTGCCAGCATCAAAGCAAATGGCAAAAAGAAGGTGTCATCTTGCATTTGTTTCAGCTAAGTGCACATCCTAATTGAATGTAGAGTGACTCCCTCATATAACAGAAAGTGAGTTTTCTGAGTGAAGGGTACTTTAAAGGCACAGCCCCAGCCTCTTGCCTGTCAGTAGTAGCAAAGTCCAGAATTACATGCATACACACATACATAGCAGACAGAAGAACAGAAAGGGAGAAGCAGCTAACAAATTCTGACACCAAAGGCAACCTGTACAGTTGATGTGAGCATCTCTAGCTGTGTTTTCTCCTTGCCAGTTATATGCTTTGTTTTGTGTATGCATGAAAGTTGGACAGGTGACTTAAATCTTACAGCAGTGAATGTGAACTAAATGGAGACTGTGCTGCGGCTGTTCACTCGATCAATCTTCATTAAAATTGGCCTGGCTATTTTGAAAATGGCCCTGGTTTAAGGAGCCTATGATAGATTTTGATATACAAGAGAGAAATTAGTATTTGTCAGTATATGATTGCATGCTCTCTATCCTTTTGGCCTGTATACAAATATCCATAATTTTGGCCTGTAGCAATGAAATAATTGGCAATTTTATTCCTAGTTTTATTTTCTTTCCATCTTTTGGAATAAATTTGGATTACTTTGAGTATTTTTAACATTTCTGAAGTACATTTTATACTTTTCAGAAGTGTATACATTTTAAAAAACATCCAAAATAATATGTATTGGTTTAATCTGAAAGATACATAACAGATCTTGTTTTATAGAAGTTCTGTATTGTGTTGTCTCTCTCTTGTCTTACAGCATATTAGTCAAAAGTCTGTGGGTCTAAACAGCTTTCACAAAACCAAGCCTTCATTCTCTTCCACCCCAAAAATAATATGCAAAAAATCTCCCAGCATATTTGTCTTCTCTGTGTGTGACACAACCACCGTCATATCAAAACCAACCAATCTTGACTGTAGTTATAAAGCAGCATAAGGCAATCCCTCTCTTGTTTTACCATCATGTCTTCACTGGATTTAAGCCCCCCCACACACACACACACATACATACACAGAGTGTTAAGTGCTGTCCTTGCCAACATGATTGTCCACTCTGAAAGGAAAGGAAACTCCTGTTCAATGGTGCATCTGATATCAATTATCTTTCTCTTGCTTGTGTTGAGTCAATAAGTCACTCCACAATCACAATGGTCAGTATTAATATAATAAATGAGCCACATAGAATTTCTCAAGTACCCATTTTTCTCAAGGTTACTACTGAAATATCAGGTGCTACTGTAGAAGAGTTTACTATGGAACAGTATATTGAGATGTTTTTTAAAAAGAAAAAAAAAACTTCCAATATTTTTAAAGATAAAAATGTCACCTTACATTGCCCTGAAAGAAGAGATTTCTACAAGGAAAGAAAACTTCTGAATGGGAAGAATGTATTTTAAAACACACCCAGCCTGGCATGTATCATCCACCAAAAGGTCAACCATTCATGTATTAATAAATAATAAAAAATAGAAAAAAAATATATACAGGCATATAGAATTTAATAATACAAGAAATGATATAATATAATCTGCTGGTCTACTTTTCAAAGAGCATAAGCATCATTAAGGATACTTATACCCAGAGCAGAATAAGCTATTTTAGACCAGATTTTCAATTCACTCATAAAGGATATTTTGTCACATTAAAATGTGGGTAGGAGGTTCATAGATCTGAAAGCAATAAACACACAAGGGAAGTAAAAGATGAAAAGTTTTAGCAGGGAAAGCATAGCAAAAGAATAACTTCAAATGTAAAGCATAATATAGACAGGGAATATCCATGAACAAGTTAATTGTGATGGACTACAGTAAAGTGGCAATTTCCCAGGAAGGAGACAGCACATTCCAAGGATTGGAGGAAGACAGGAGACAAAAAGATTTTCCATATTCCAGATATGGAAAAGGAAGAGAATTGGGATAGCCACTCCCTAGAATCGCCCAGGGTATATCCATTAGGTGGGAGTAATAAGGATTTAGTCTGGCAAGATTCCATCCATTTGGTATCAGCAAATAAAGAGCTGAGCTTTGGCTGGATTGTTCTGTAATTCTTGAGCTGGGCATGACAACAATTAAAGATATGGCAATATTCAAATTCAGCAGTGATTCTCAACCTTGACATTCTAAGATGTGTAGACTTCAACTCCCAGAATTCCCCTGCAGCATGCTCTACTTTAATTTATTCCACTTCTTGCAAGAATAGTTTCACCTCTCTGTAGTAATGGGGTAATAGCAAAATGAGAAATCATTAATTGCATTCTTATTCCAATGAAAATTATTAACTATTTAAATCCCCCTTCCTCCTCCTCCTCCTCCTTCTCTATTCTTTCAAATCAGAAAGATTAAAGGTGCCTTTATAACTAATCCAAAGCAGTGTTTCTTAATTTGGCAACTTGAAACTACATGGACAACTCATGCACACCTTAAACTTGCTAAGGTTGAGAAAAACTGCTTTTGAGGCATTTTAGAGTCATGAAATTTATGCTGGTTTCACTTTTTCCTGCTTCTATGTCATTTTTGCTTCACAAAGTCACTAATAAATAGTTGGAGATATGCTCAACTTATGTTTCATCATTTAAATCTCCTAAATTATTCCCACCAAAGGCTTTTTCAGTTCCATTTTAAAATCTCCCTTTCCTACTCCTTGGGAGGTGGATGATCAATAGAACTCCGTCAGTCATGAGGCTTCATCGAAACAAGTGTTACAGTTCCTTAAGAATTCTTCATATAATGGCCTAATTTGTTGAATTTATTGAGCTAAGGCCAAGAGAATTTACATGACCTCACTACAGCTTCCCAAATTCAAGATACTTCAGTCCAGTGTTATTCTTGCTCATTGTGTTAAAGAGAGCTTTTGAAGTCAATTGCTGATATATTTCAGGTAAGTAAGTGGACAACCTGAATCCTTTTGGCAGTCACAATTCCTATCTTTAGTATTTCCATTCAGATATAACTACTGAGGGTCAATGAGACATTTCAGAACATAACATGTTTTTATTTTTAATAATTGTAGTTGTTTGGAGAGGTCTTATTTGGACTACAAGAGACAAATAACATTTTTCCTTCTGCACGTTAATCAAATACCTTTTACCATATAGCAGCACAGCAAGGAGCCTTGGGGGAAAATGTCCTCACTGCTGTCAGTGGGAGCTCTTTTCCTAGTTTTCTAGCTGCAGAGGACAAGATTTTTGTTTGAATTATGCTGGGGAAAGAAGACATAAGTTTTCCCTTCTATGTGCTACGTTTCTAGTGCAATGGAATGTGTAGTTGATCTTGGAGGACGAGGGAAAGAGATGTTGCCTCAGAGAAGAAACACAGGAGCCTTCAATGGCTTAATGGTCAGAGAAAGAAACTTAAGAAGGACCCAGCCTAACTGATCAGACAATTAAAAGTGTCAGTTTTGTACCTTTAGACTTGCAAGATTCTGTTAATGTAGCCTTAAATAAATTAGACTTAGTTCATCTTGTTATGTTTCCTGTCTGGTTTACCCCAAAATACTGACATTTTGCCAGAATCATAAGCAGATATGGAAATCTGTGAGTAGGAGAATAGTTATTACACCTGTATAAAACGGTAATTAAAAATGGACTTCCAGTACATGCTGCACATTCATTTTCCATTATTGGGTACCACAATGGTAGAACCAGCGAAGTAAGACCCCTCACAGTCTACTATAGGACTCATGTCCTCAGCCTTCTAGATCCATGTGGATTTCATGGATGGTCTTTTTACTTAATTCAAAGGAATCAAAAATTCAGGATATGCCTTCTTTTGTGTGCTCATGGTGTTTTCCTAAGGAGATAAAAAAAGCTCTCTGAAGTTGGGAACTCAAGATCTACAGCAGAATTTTCTGCAGAATGGAGTTAATGTATGTAAAGCAGCTATATAATAAAGGACCTTGTGTAAGTCATCACCTGATTTCTGTGTTAAATATGAATGCTAAAATTTTTACAAATTGGATTCCAGTTCTTCTATACAGTCTGATCTTATAAGAGAGCAACAAACATCATAAATTTATTTATTTATTTTATTAATTAAATTTCTATGCTGCCGAAATCCAAAGACTCTTGGCGGCTAACAACACTAAAAAAATTATATTATATTATTATATTAATAATAAATATTAAGTTATTGGTGGCTATTCTTGCAAACACTCAGATATGATTTGGCAATGGCTGATTTGCTGTTTGCAGAAAAAGCCTTTGAGATGATGCAGATTGCATTTTAGAACATATTCTAATTAAATGTGGTTGTCTCTCAACTTTGTCATTGAATTAAAATCTGGTTCCTTAATCTGTTAGTGAGGGTTATCAGAAATGTAATTATTTATTCACTTATTCGGATACTACATGTAATCTGTCAAGGATGCTGCATTTTCTTTTATTTAAACTGATTTTGGAATCCTTGGCCTGTTTTATTATTATATTAATAATAAATATTATATAAATATAAAGATATTTTAGGAAAAATATTGGAATGGAACATTAACTATTTTATGAGAATTAGAGTCTGTGCTCTATTTGACTGTATAATATCTATACATGTACAAAAATATTGTAGAATTGATTTATTCAGTTAGTCATCAGATTTAAATACTACCCATCTCATTTGCAGAATGACTCCTTTGGTAAATGTTCAGATTATTTCATATTTTAGAATAAGCCTTCCTATTGGTTCTAAATAAGTATTAGACTGGTTCTAGAAGAGGTGCATTCATTCATTCATTCATCTCCCTCTTTTATTTTTTTGTTCCTCCCTATATGATGAGTTATATTGTCTGGTACATTTTACTGTCTGACCTGGATCAGAGGTAGACAAAAATCTAGATATAAATTGAACAAGGTTTGTTTGATAAATAGTTGCATTTCCAACAATGACTTATATAAACTAAAAATAGTAAACCACACTATGGGACAAAAATCAAAAGAATTAATGTAGGAATCAAGAGTAGGAAATGGCTTTTTTGTGCCTAAAATAAGACTATCAATTGTAAAATAATATCTTTCTTTTCCTGTGTATATGTATCATGGATATACATACAAATATATGTGCACACATATCAGTGTTTAGGCGTGCATGTGTGTTTATAGACTATAAATGTTGAAAAGTATAATTAAGACTTTTTTCAGGGGGAGCGGGTTCTTGTAACTCTGGATGACTCTGATAGTATTGCAGTTTTCTGGCAATCTTCTTCAGAAGTGATTTGCCCTTGCCTGCTTCTTAGGACTGAGAGAAAGTGACTGGCCCAAGGTCACCAAGCTGATTTATGCTGATGAGAACTTACAATTTCCTGGTTTCTAGCCTACACCAAATTGACTCTCATATTGAAGAATATATTCCATAAATATATGGAAGAGCAAGAAAAACTCTAAATAAATTCAATGGCCTAGAAGGTAAAACAAAAGAGTAGCCTTATCCAGTAATATGGGTGGCATATAAATAAATTGAATTAAATAAATGAATATGAATGGAATCATTCAAATGAAAAATACTATAGGACAGAGCAGAAGCAAAATCCAAAGCAAAAAAAAATCTTTGAGACCAGATAACTTGACAGTAGATCACTATAAGATATAGAAATTTATTTAGTGTAGCCGGCATGAGATGTAGGACATTCTTTGGATTTTTTTTCCTTGTTCTTCTTTCTATCTCTGAATACTGTTTTTTTTTTCCCTTCTGGGATTAGTAAACAAAAGTTATAGCCAAAGTAATTCAGCTATTAAAAAAACATATTTTAATTCTTAAATACGTAAGGTCAAAAACTTGCCTCTTTCCTTTAAATGTGATTTGTAGTAATAAATAATAATTACTAACCCTCAGTTGGAGTACATGAAAATTAAGGCTTTTGGCTTGAATTTATAGAATAAGATTATGTTCTTTTTCAGAATTTTATTCTCCTTCAAAGTCCAGATATTGAACATTATTTGGCACTGCCCTTCTTTGGGATTGGAATGTAAGCTGATCTTTTCCAATCCTATGGCCATTGTTGAATTTTCCGAATTTGCTGGCATATTGGGTGCAGCACTTTCATGGCATTGTCTTTTAGGATTTTAAATAATTTGGATGGAAAATCATCACCTCCACTAGCTTTGTTGTTCGCAATGTTTCCTAAGGCCCATTTGACTTCACACTCCAAAATGTCTGGCTCTAGGTCAGTGACCGCACCATCATGGTTATTGAGGACATTTAGATATTTCTTGTAGAGCTCTGTGTCTCCTTGCCATCTCTTCTTAATCTCTTCAGCTTCTGTTAGGTCCCTACCATTTTTGTCCTTAATCATGCTCATCTTAATAAAGATAAAGTATTAATCTGTTTGAGTTATTTCTGCTTTTAATGTCTCCTTCAATGGTTCAGATGAATGACCCTTCCAACCAAATACATTTACTATAGGTAGATGTCTAGTGATGACTCAAGATAAGTTTTTTTCCCTGATTTTTGAGTTTAGCCATTCTCTTCTCAGACAGCCTAGATCATGTGCCAGCAAAGCACTTTGAGAAAATGAATCTGAAACATTAGCCAAAGAATGGTTGGAGTCAGTCAATGTAATGCTTTATTAGAAATTGAAATGGATGTCCAGTGAATGTGCTCAGTTTCACCTGACTCATTCTTATGTACTGATTCCATATTCTCAACAAGACAAAAAGTTGCTATTTATTGTTGAGACACAGATGTTCTCTCATTAATAGTTTTCAAGTTGTCATTGAATATGAAACTGCTCTTTTAACCAGCATTGATGTTAAAGTCTGCCAGAGAAGTGTGTGTGAGAATTATGAAGCAATAAAATAAGGTCCATTTAAGGTGTCATTTTGATATTCCAAAAAGAGCTAAACACAACATTGCTTTAAATATCATTTAAAAAGAATGTTGTTGCTGTTCAGTCGCGCAGTGGTGTTCGACTCTTCGCGACCCCATGGACTGCAGCACTCGAGGCCCCCTGTCTTGCACTGCCTCCTGGAGTCTTCCCAAGCTCACGCCCATCACACTGACTATGGTATCTATCCATCTCATCCTCTGCCGTCCCCTTCTCCTCTTCCCTTCAATCCTTCCCAG
>JANHZU010004397.1:70643-86046 GCA_032468055.1 Acrochordus granulatus
ACAGGGGGGCCTGGCGTAATGTAGTCCATGGGGTCGCGAAGAGTCGGACACGACTGCGCGACTGAACAACAAAACTTTGTGTATACATTTCATGTATTTTCTGTTTGAATCTTAATACAGAGACCCAAAAATAATTATGGATAGTCATTAAAACTTTGCTAAAGCTAAGTGGGTGATAGCCTAAAACTTTTGAACAGTACTGTGTAGAGTTATTTATTTATTAAACTTGCATGCCATCAATCTCATGAAAAGTGACTCTAAGAGGCTTACAATGCATATAAAGTAAAAACATATTAATAACAAAGCTAAAAATTAATCTAAAAGTTAAAATTCCAACTTAATATGGAGGAGTGGAGCAAATGCACATGGGGAGAGGTGAGGCAACTTAATCTATTAGCCACCTCCATGATGACATCCCTCCCTTAGGACCCCAAGTCAATTGGCAGAGCCAGGTCTTCAGGGCCTTTTAAAAAGCCAGAAAGGTGGGATAGATCTCACTTCAGGGGATAAGATGTTCCAAAGAACAGAAGCCATAGCAGAAAAGACTCTTCTCTTGGACCTTGCCAGCAGAACTCCTTGACTGATAGGATCTGTAACATGCCTCTTCTGCTGGCCATGGCGGGACAAGCTATTCCCATTTTTCTTTATTTATTCTCAGACAATGTAATGGTGAAACAGCTACTGTATGACTACACACTTTCTTTTCTTTTATGAAGTTTCTGAAGAATTCTTATAAGGATGTACCCATTCATTCCATAAAGTGTCTTTGACTGCAACTGGGGATTTGGACAAAGTTTGCATGTATTCATCCATAAATCCACTCAAACTGATTTACATGTTAATCCTTGAAAGGAAAGCATGGATATTTACACTGAAATTTACCTATTTATAGAGTTTTATAAAAAAAGGCACCTAAATCAAAAGAGTTTAGGTTCAGGGTGAGCAGTTTGTACAAATTTGTCTTGTGCAACACCTGTGCCTGTTTCTGGATCCAGAGGATCTGCTCACAGCCACTTATACCTTGGTCACTTCTCATCTGTATTATTGCAATGTGATCTACTTGGCATTTCCCTTGAAGAGTTCTCAGAAGCTTCAGCTGGCCCAGAAAACAATAGCACATGCTGTTTGTGCACACAAAGTTTCACCCAAGGTCTTCTGTTGCTGTAGAATTTGCAATGCTTCCCAGAATCCTTTCAGACAGTTTGGGTTATTATCTTTAAAGCACAGCATGGCACAAGGCCAAGCTACTTGTGAGACTAGCTCTCCCCAAGGGTTTTTACATCTCCAGACTAAGAGTGGATACACTCCTGATCCCCTTTATCAAACAGTGTCATCTGGTGGTATCTAGGAGATGTACCTTCTCTGTTGGTATCTACCTTAGGAAACAGACTCTCCTCATATATCCAGTGGCTGTGACTTTCTTGGCTTTCTAGAAGTCTGTGAAGACCTAAGATGTTTGTGGAGCCCAATGTAGGTGCAATAAATTAGAAATTTGCTATGGTGCCTTGCTTAATGTATTATGGTTGTTCTCTAATTTTGTTTTTGTGCTTGTGTTCTGAGGGTTCTTGTAATGTATTTTTGTGGTTTATTATAAACCACCCAGGATTATGTATTTAAGGTGGGTGGCCCTATACAATTTTGAAATAAATAAAGTAGATAAAAATGAGGATGAAGATGATGACAACAATTTTAGGAAGGAAAATTAGTGATTTCATCCTGAGTTCCAAGACAACAATTAAACCCCATTGTTCTTTAATTTGTCTTCATTGTTATGAAAGATCAACATATTGTACAGAATAGCAAATAAAAAGCAGAAAAAAGTGTTTAAAACCACATGTTTTTAAAACCATATGCTTACAACCTGGAATGAAGAAGAAAAGTTAAAGGAGAACACAGATGTTTACCCTAAGTTTACTTTAACTTTGCCATTTAGCTTTCTGTGTGTTCTTTATTCAAAACAGTAACAAAATACTTTTTCTTTCCCTTTGGCTAACTGTAGTGTGTCTCCTTCCTTTAGCAGAGAAGAGATAGCTCACAGAATAGGAAAGTTATTTTATTAAAATCCATAGAGTGTCCCTTTATTGTGCAGTAAATAGTTTCATTCACACAACTAAGCTCAAGGCACCATTTTGCTTCAAAAGCCCAACCATTGCTTATTATTATAACAGAAATCAAAAAAATTAGCACTTTCAAGACCTCCATCATAGTATGGTCTGTATTAATCACAAACTGCAGTCCCATCTACAACTGAATAAGATGATCTTTCTGAAATCATCAGTTTCTTTTATTAAACACATTTGTTTTTCTGGATACAATACACTGAGACCCTAAAACATAGCAAGAAAATGCAAAGTTCTACTTTGCTTGGAACTTAAGAACATCACAGTGGCTTTTCCCCCGACTCTGTTAACCTCTTTTGTTCCAAGGGCCAGGAATCTCCCCCTTCTTGTCCAGATGAGTTATCTTCTGACATCCAAGGGGAATTTTGTTTGGATGATATCATTCCTTTGACTTCTGCATTTCTTCCTGTGTCTCCCTAGACTAAGCTCTAGATAATTACATGTGTGGTGTGTGATTAGAAGGCAGCTTCTCCCTATCTCACTGTATAGATTCTGGAGCCTAAAGGCCTTTGCACTTCATAATAGATTACAAGGTATGCTTTGAATTAAAGACTGTTAATTCAGAGAATGAATCCTTCATAGGATCTCTTAAATAATCCTCCTCCTTATAGTTATTGTTTTAAAGAAGACATGAAGAAATCACAGTCTACCTGTTTGTTTTCCCTGTCTATCTGGAATCATCCCTTCTGGCCCTTATTAAGCAGAGGAATTATTAAAGCCAAGGCTGTTAACTCCTCTTTTAAAAGGCAACATTACTATGACCTGGTAAGCAAGTAGGAAGTTTTCTTCTTGATGAAGATTAAGCTAAATAATATTAATAGAAGAGAAGATCTACACACAAGCAGAGAGACTTTGTGCACCAATGGCCTCCCAAGACCTTTAGTGTCTTCTCATTAAAAAATGACTGCAACGTTTCCCAAGCTTATGCCCTTCAGATGTTTTGGGGCTGCAATTTCAGCTGAAAAATTTTGGAGCTGTAGTCCCAATATACCATATCTGAAAAACGATAGTTTGAGAAATGCTGTGCTCAGGTGTGAACCAACTCTTAGATAGGGTGAGAAAGTCTAAAGCAATAACATAACCTTGTGAAAGACTAAACCAAAACTGGTTAGGATGGAGGTGATTCTTTTTCCCCTGCTTTCAATTCCTTTGTTATTTCACAGTACTCTAGTTGGTTACAAAAAGAAAAGAAAAGTGACAGATTTCTGTTATTCAGGTTCAAAAACAATCTCACAAGAGTTTTGTGCAATCCAATATTAAGCTCAGCATAATATAATCTGAGGTATAACTGAAATTTCATTCAGAGTTCTTGAAACAACTTTTCCGTCTATTCTAAAACTTTTAAAAATGTCCAAAGTTCCTGTTTACTTCTTTTACATCTTTCTGCATTCTGATATTTTATTATGGACTGAAAAATGTACTCATCTCTAACCTATGCGGTCTCTCACAATTTTTTTTGGTACACTATTTGATGACAATTTTATTGGAAGGAAAAAAAAACATACCAACAACAGCAAAGCCCCACAAACTGTTTGATGTTTCTTCTTTTTATAATTTAAATTTTATTTAAGTTACATTATAATTTTAAATGTTCACCTGGAATCATGACTCTCCTTGGCATTGTTTAGTCAGTTTTTTGCTACAGAAAATACGGAGGGAAGGAACATTAGAAATACAGTACATTTGTATTTTGTTTTTGCAAAACAAAAGGCACAGCTTTCTGCTGAATTCTACTAACTGGAATAAGGAAGGTCTGTGTGGCTCTGGGTCTAAGGCAGGACTAGAACTTAAGAGTCTCCCAGTTTTTATCCCAGTGCCTTTAATCATTATACCAAAGTAGTTTTCAATAAGATTAGTTGGGTACAAAATGCTTCCTATATATTGCTTCCTATTTGAAGAATGAATCTAAAACAGTAAAGCTGAGAATAATTTTGTCAGAAAAATATGCCAATTTGGAAGAAGCTTAGAACCTTTGGTTCCAAGGTGTCAGCTGTGCTGGAAAGCTGAATCAATATATTTCTAATAGAAAGTTCTGTTTTGTTTCATTTTTTGAAATGCTGAACTCCCACTTGCCTCACTTTCTTCCAGACTCCTGAGCTATCCTAGCTTCATGGTTTTTCAGTTCCTGAGCAGCCCACACACCACCATCAGTTGGGAAATGCCAAGAATTTTATCTAGCATAAGATTTCTATTTCAACTAGCCATAAGTTAATGTGCAGAACATCACACTACTAATTTCCTTTCCTTTTTCAGCAGAAGGGAAAAGAGGGTGATTTGTCACTGCAGTATCTGCAGCAGTTTAAGTGAAGCTTTGATTTTCATCTCTCAGCATTTCAAATTTGGAGAAGTAAAGAAAATCATGGATTGTCTTCAAACTACCAGTGAGTAGTTTCTCAACACTGTGATGTGGAAATGCCCTAGATAGGTGTAACAATACTGTTAGTCGCTGTCACTCTATAAAGAATAGTCTGATTTTGAGAGGGAGTAAAATACCAACATACTAGCAATTTTAGATCAATTGCTGATACCTTTACAAACTATGAAATTATATTAATTTACCTGGAAAATTGTTATGTGAAAAATTGGTTTTAAGGCTCGGATAGTTTAGCAGGAATTATTTTGCCAAACCACAAACCAACAATGTATTTTTTACTCTATTAACATAATCAAGGTCTGTTAATTTCTATGGAGCTAAGGATTTCCAGAATTACAAATAAAAGTGTAGCTAGATTTTGACTGCTGGTGTGACTATTCTCTCTGATTTTTTTCTAGTTATTTATTTATCTTTGTTTTATTGATGATTTGGTGTATTTTCCTTCTCCACTCAAAAATTTTAAGTGGAATTTTTTGGGTGTGGGGTCTATCTGGATCTCTTGTGGATGTACAATGAGCCAAGGCTAATTCCCTGCTTGAACTCTCCTTCCAGGGGCTTGACAGGGTGTTTCCCACCAGATCCCCAAAAACACACATTAAGAAATAGCACTATGTTTGCCTCAAACATGGTGAGCATGCATGATGCTTTGGGGGAGCTGATGAAACTTACATTGTGGTACTTCCATGCAAGTGGCATGTCTCTGTTTTCACCTTCACCATCAATTATCAGCAGCAGTGGGATGTTTGTATTAGAGGATCTTTCAGAGTAGGTCGGAAGCATTTTCTTGGTGGATAGGAACATATGGGCAAAAAATAATGCAAACCCATCCTTAGTAGAATTGAGGTTGTTTAAAAAGTTTCTTCCCAAAAAACTTTTTTTTCAATTAGAAAATAATGCAAATACATAATAAAATATATAAGTAGCACTTTTCTACTTGATTTACTGCAACAGTAACTTCTCTGGCTATGTTGTTTCACAATTTTTTTCCCTAGTTTGTACTACTGCCAATTTTATAATGTTATGTAGATGGATTTACTACTCTTATATCTATGAATGCTGTTATGTAAGTCATTTATTTATTGTCTAATCAATTATATGCAATCAAATTATGTTCAAATCCAGCAACCACATAGATAAATCTTCCCCTTAACAATCTGTCCCTAACCTGTTCTTTCAAGTTTTCCAACAGTGTACTCATTGGTAATATAACTGAGTCCATCCACCTTGCTGCAGATCATCTTCTTCTCTTTCCTTCCATCTTTCTCAGCATTACAGCCATTTCCAGAGAGCTTTTTTATTTTGGCATTCATATCCTCCCCCCAAAAAAACAAGATAATACTGAATTCTCTCTTTATAAAGTCAAAATGTCTTCTCAATTATTTCCTTCAAAATGGCCAAATTTATCCAATCTGAACTAGTTCTGATTCTGGTCTCCAAAATTCTCTCTATTGTTCATGCTGAGAGTTGAAATCTGAAACATCTGGGGAGCACCAAGTTGCCCCTAGTGTTGGTTAAGTGGGTTTTTAAAAGGATTCATACATAGAAATCATTACTTTTTGGATAACTTGTATTAATATTACATTATGTACCAACCACAGATTATGTTCTGAAGGCACGTAACTACTTGCAATGGCAACTCTATAGTTAGATAGATTAATTTATACAGTCCAAAGATATTAACCTATTGCTAATGTATATGAAAGGAGGATTACATTTTGTCCTGTTTCCCACAAGGAAAATACTTTGGGTTAGCCCTATATGTAACATCAAACATCTACTGAAACTATGGCCAACCTATAGACCTACAATGTAGTTTGTAATATTGCTTTGAATTGCCAGGTGGAAAAATGTGGAATACGTGTGCACAACAAATAATTCTAGAATTATTTGATTTCTTGTTTTGTTTTGTATTCTTTCTTTTACATTTCTAATTTTTCCTTTCATACTCCCAATATCTTGGCATGTTTACAAATCATTTTTTCTCTATCATCTATTTTTGCACTTATATACTTCCTATACTTCCTACATTTTCACACATGGAATCTTTGTTCCATTACCTCCAAGCATCCAACTTAAAACTATCCACAGGCAGAGAGAGAGGTAGAAAGAGACAAGGGTTGAATGAAAAGTAATGCCTCCAAAGTTATACGTGAGTATGAAGTTGCTGTGAGAAAATGTTGTGCTGCAATTGTTCATGAAATGGAATCCTATAATGAATAATAATTCAATGTTTATCTTATCTAAAAGTTTTGCATGGATGTCCATGTTATGTAAATAACACAACAAATAGATAACCAAAATATAAAATAATAGAAATCATTTTATATTCACAACCACTATAACAGTCCTATCATAAAATCATAAACACTGGCTCCCCTCCTCTCCTGACCTAGCACTAGAGAGAAAAATCAAGTCTTAACTTTTTCTGAATGAAAGGAAGGAAGTGGGGAGGACTCCACACCTCTGTGGGAAGGCTGTTCCACAAGGAAGTTAAGAAAATGCTCTCTTCCTAGGTTCTACCAGATAACAACACCATGACAGGAGTTTTTTGCTGCAGTTTTGCAAATACAAAGACAAAAAAAAATACAGACTAAGAAAGTTATAAAAAGTAAAGAAAAGAAGAAGAAAGGGAGAAAGAAATAGAAAAGGAAAAAGAAAACAAAAGAAAAAAGAAAAAGGACTGAAACCAGTTGATCTCATAATAATTAAAGGGTACAGGCAAGTAATAAATCAGAAGAGTGCTTAGAAATCCTTCTTATATTGGATTTATAAAAGGAATGTGTGGAACTGACGAAACTCTTTCTGAGAAGAGATAAAGAGGAATTACTCAAGCTGTTCCTAAAAGGAAACAAAGAAAAAATGATAAAAAATCGACTTGTGGGATACTATTTGATAGAACTAAAGATCAAGCTTTTTTAAAAAATGAAAAAATGATTTGTAAAGTGAATCTGTTTGATCAGAGTTAAAATATATATGTTGTAGTTTCTGGTAGTTGTTAATTGGATTTCTTTTTGACCACGACTGAATGACAAGGCTTTCAAGATCTGTTTATAAACATGGAGAGATTTCTTTTGCTTTATTTCTTAAGAAAGTAATAAGTTTGGATTATAAAATCGAATTCTTTTATTAAGATTAAAAGAAATTAATGTCTATTAATAGACTTTAGCTGATTACGATTGGATGATGTGTTTTGTTATGATAATTTGCTGATTGATGAGGGTTGAGATATAGGAATAAAAGTTTTTTCCAATTTAAGTCCTAGAGAAATTACTAAATTATTCAAACTGTTTATACTTGTCGAGAGAGAGAGGGAAATTAGCATGATTGCATTCTTGACTGCCAAAAGAGTCCACAGTTGAGAAACAAATATGGGTTGTTTATGCTGATGACTGTATTGATGTGAGTACTATGTATCTCTGGGCCAAACACAATGAACCAGGAAGAGTTGGTTTATATGATTAAAAATGAAATGGATGATCTTTGACAATAACCAATAAGTTTCACATAGGAAGGTTGATGAACTGATTCCCACGTAAAGGGAAATTCTTATCAGATTTAGCACAGCACAAGAATGTGTAGACTACACTATCAATTCAGAGTGATACATCGCAACAGTCAATACCTTGAAACAGTGATTAAGCAGAAACACAAGAAGGTAATCTACTAACTCACACTAGACCAAAGTGTTAGATTGTGGTCCATAAAAAGTCTGCATTCTGCAGTAAATTGATTTGGATTGTTGATGATGATAATTCAATTATGTATATCAAAATAATAAGGATACAAACATTTATTCCAAAACCATGGTGGCATTTCATTGTCCCCTGGAGAATGGGCAGAACTTGGGGTGCAGATAAAATTATTCATTATGTATATGAAGTATATTCTCTAATACTTGAATGTAAGAAAAAAAATGATTGTGGAAGATCCTGTGCACAAATGCATAAGCTTCTAATTTCAAAATACTTATCCAAATTATTTAATGTAATCTGCTCTTTTAAAGCACAGTGCTGCTTCTTTTGGAGTAATGAATTTAGAATAACAATGTGAAGGAAAGGAAGCAGTAAATGAACTAGTTCTTTGACCTATGCATAAATAATCTGATTCCATGATGTCATTTGGTATCATTATGTAAAAAAAACAAATTTAAAAGCAATCCTTATTAATATTAGAATCTGGAAAGTTAATATATGGATGAAAGGCAGTAAGACCAAACTGATCATTACTAGGTCAGCCAGTATAATGCTGAAAGACAAAGTCTTACTTGAACTGAAATTCACTTACTATTGATTTTTGATCTGCCTCATCTTGAAAAATAAATCTAGATGAAAAACAACATCTTTAGAATTGCTCCAAAGCCCTAAAAAGAACATTATGGAAATGAAATTATAAACATTTGGTACAGATTAACTGCATTTTATACCGATACACCACAAAGTATCTAGAAAAAAGCTACTTGTAAAAGGGATAGATGCCAAATTTTATTTTCTTTTATTTAGCAGCCTATTCAGCACAGAAATCATGGTGGCAAACATCTTCAGCTAACAACAATGGGTTCATAACATGCCTTTTTAATTTAATTCCAAGGCTTAACATAATTATTTTGAAACAACATACAATTCATATTTGTCATATTAATGCTACAGTGAGTTCCATAGAAGCACACAATAGACAAATAAGCCAAACTGGAAACATAAACACATAAAGTGTCAGATAAAAACACATCCAGACAGTCATATATCTCCCAGACCTCAATGCCTGAAGAAATAACCAGGTCTTTAATGTTTTCCCAAAGTCAGGCAGAGTCAAACCAAAGTCAGACAGAGTCAGGCCAATTAGATCTTGAGCAGAAGACTATTCCAAATGAAAAGAGGAAATGGAGAAGATGAAATTCTTGGTTTTTTGCCTCAATATTTCATTGTACAGAAATATCCTTGGCTGCCCATACTTACTAACTGAGAAAATCTGATAAAAGGGTTCCTTCACAATGTCTTCCATTGGTGTTAGATTGAAGTATGCCTGCAAAGCTCTGTGGAGATGATTGTACAGCGAAAGACAAGCATTCACATGTATCTCTAAGCCTTTTTATACTAAAAGTATACAAGAACAGCCCCTTTGCCCTTCAATATCCTCTTTCTTCTATAGG
The DNA here is from genome assembly GCA_032468055.1 of Acrochordus granulatus. Classification (NCBI taxonomy): domain Eukaryota; kingdom Metazoa; phylum Chordata; class Lepidosauria; order Squamata; family Acrochordidae; genus Acrochordus; species Acrochordus granulatus. The sequence continues at coordinate 80,284 of JANHZU010004397.1, forward strand.
AATTCCACTGAAATTTTCATAGAAAGAAATGCCTAGGCAAATATTCTTTCATCAATTTAAATGAAAACTAATAGGAAAAAAAAATACATAAGCTTTTTTCTGCCTAACATTAATGCTGCCCAGGAAAGTTTAAGTAGCAAGAATGAAGGAAAAGTCTATGGGGAGAGGAAAACAGGGGAAGAGGATGCTGGCTAAGAGCTAGAACTATTGGAGGAGCCATGGCCTGGAAGAATATCTTGAGAACTTCAATAGGGGACTGTTCCAGTCCGAATACAAACCTGAAGATAATAGCCAGTTCATCCAATCCTGTAGTGTTTCAGCACCTTGTTTTCATCTGTTGTCATTTGACACCCAATGAAGAAATCATTTCAAGGGCTTGTTCAGGTCTCCTGAAGATCATTATAACATTTCTGAATAAGTTTATAATAAGTAGTTATCTGAAGTAGAAATAAGCAATCATTTGATGGCACCAATAATTGAAAACAATCTCAGCCATGTTAATCAATCCCAATAGTGAAAATTATATATCATAGCGATGATTTATGTCGCACAATGTCTACGGGAGATTAGTAGACCACAAGCAAGGTACACTTTCTTCTCTTTTTGCAAATGCAATTATTCTCCTTAAAGATAATTGTAATATCAATTTGAACCATGCAGCTGAGTGATCAAATAAATTCAAAATCTGGCATTTAAAATTTGAATATTTTCACTGCAAACTTCAGAAGTCTGATCAATTGAATCTTTAATAAAAAAAATGATGGTGGGCTTTTGCCATAGGCAATCATTAATAGGTATTTTTTTACCTTCTTGTATTTTTCCAAGGTAGTATCTATCAAATGTAGCAGTGTGTACCCTCTCTCACACTATATGGACATAATCCTCTTTAATCCATCCTATTAATAAAGGGATCCAGCATCAGGGGGCTGTGGTGCTCTAGTGGTTAAGATGCTTGGCTTGTCAGCCAGAAGATTAGTAGTTTAGCAATCTGAGACTCACATAATGGGGTGAGCTCCCATTATTTGCCCCAGTAGCTGCCAACCTAGCAATTCAAAAGCATGTAAAAATGTAAGTAGATAAATAGGTATTGCCTAACTTTGTGGGAAAGTAACAGTGTTCTGTGCACCTTGATGTATAGTTATGCTGCTATGTGACTATGGAAGCATCTTCAGACAAATGCTGGCTCCCTCAGCTGTGAATAAGAGATGAGCACCATCCTCTAGAGTTAGACACAACCAGCAGGGGAAACCTTTACCTTTACCAGCATCATTAAATATAGCAAACAAGGGTTTTAAAATTTGGAAAAGTTAATGTGCATTAGCCATGGCAGCTAGCAATTCAGAGTTCAAAAGCTCTAATTTAAACTTTTTAAAGTCAAGCATAAATGTCAGTGAATACTAAATGGATAATTTTAAACACAAGGTTTCAAGTGCTTTGATGGATAGCTAATCATAAATTCTGCTGGAGCCATATGCAAGCATCATTAAGATGTCTGGGCTGCCATATTATTTCAGTGCATGGAATAAAAATAAGGCAAGCAATATTTTATAAAAGAAGAGGCAAACCAACTTGACATCTATGTGTCTCTTAATGTAAATATTGCTGATTGGAATAGAACAGTTTTGAGAGAATTTCTCCAAAATATTGTTCATATTGTTCAGTCACAGGCTAATTATTTTAGGATGGATGGATGGATGGATGGATGGATGGATGGATAGACAGACAGATAGACAGATAGATAGATAGACATATAGACAGACAGACAGACAGATTCTAACAATATACCACAATTTAGCCTTATTCCATTACTGCAGGCAGCAAGCTTCTTTTAATTATCTTTAGAGCCAAGCTATAGTTTTTACGTGCAATACAAATATAATTCTGAAAGTCATATGTAATTAGGATTTTGGAATGTGTGAAGAGGAGACCTAGTGACCTCTAAACTTAGACTCTATTCCAAGGCTATTTTATCAAGAAAACTGGAAAAGCAATTGTAATTGTAAAGCCCTTGATAACTACAAATAATAGCGAAGCAATTTCTACAAAATAAATAGACTTTAGGCTGGTAATTCATTCTCTATGCAGTTCCTTGTGAGAGCATCCAGACTTGTCAAATTTAGCTGGGGAATTCTGAAAGTTGAAGTCCATGCATCTCGAACTTGCCAAGGTTGAGAAACACTGCATTAGGGGACACACCAAATTCATTAGTAAGAACTGCCATTGGAAACATCAAAGCTATAAGTTATGTGTCTTCATCATGCAAACAATAACCATACAACATCTGTCTAGAAGTTATATGTCTGGCACTCTCTTAGGCAGTACTGAGATGGGTAGCAATTGTTTTCATAAACACAGCAGGTCATAGATATGGAAGAGCACAAAGATATGTCCCAGCAAGGGTTGAACAATACATTGCAATAGTGTCTAGCTGTCAGGAATGCATCCTGAGTTAATAATATGCCCTTCATATTTTTTTACTATTTTGTGCACATTTTTATTTATAAGCTAGTTTCTAGGGGAATGGAAGGGTACATAGAATAGGTTTCTCCTCATTTTATTTTTCCTAAGTAGCCCATCAACTGGACCATCTCATAATCACCAATAAGGCACATACCCTAAATAGGCTCTCAAAAGATTATCATCAAAGTTGGCATGAAAGTCATGTCAAAGCTGTTTCTACACAGCTGCTGGTGTTGAAATAAACCTCCCCACTGCAATAATCCTTGTCTGCACAGAAAATGTCCCTATTTTCATTTTCATTCTAACCAGGACATATTCTTGCAAGCCAGTCCATGACTGTCATATTATGAGAATAGTATCCTGTTCCCATCCTTGTCTTTCCATTTACCATATTAGTTTTGTTTATTAATGATAAAGAGAAAACAAACACCTTGCTATATCAAAGGCGAACAATGGAGCCATTCCTTCCATTGAAAGAAAAAGAGAGTTGAAGGCAAATGCTATGGTGTTTTGGCCACCAGAGGAGAAACAAATCCCAGTAATAGAAGGATTGTTGAGGTGGGAATTGCCAACACAGCTTCATCTGGAGCAAGAACTGAATTGATTGACTTGTAGGATTAGTTGACTCAACTTTCAAAGAATGACATTGTGCAGGCCTGCCCAGAAAGTCCCAATCTCAAACCTGCAGATCCTTGCCCGAGGAAAGGACCTGAGAGCACTGAGACTTATTAATCCATCCCATCTATATGTTCCCCTTTAGAACTATCATATACAGCATGTCTGAACTTTTAAAACCTAGGAAATAATACAAAGCAGCAGGAGATTAAACTTGCCTTTCTCATAACTATGAAGGTTTGTGACAATTAAATATTGTCACAATATTGTCACGATATCTTAGAAATATTCCTTCCTTCCTTTGAATATTCTGTAGCTGGGAAAAGGTTAGATTTTTCCCTATTCACATTTCCAGACATTTTCAGAAGAGGCTGTCTTTTTCAAAGCAAATTGCAAAGCATGTGTGAACATGCTTTCAAGCATATATCCTGTATGCAACAGTTTGAAAGTTCCCACATTGTGCAGGTTTGTTCACAAGAGGCTACTACATCACATAACTCCATGTCTCAAATACTTTATGCATCTTATAGAATCAGATTTACTATATAATGCTTTCTGCCTCCTATTTCACTTTGCCAAAAGGTCAAACTTGTCAACCCCACAGCAGTCAATATCCTATAGTGTCTCAGTTTAGCACAGGAACATGGGCCTAATACAGACTCTGTTGTTCTGGGACTGAGTTACATGAGTGTGACAGAGATAAATAGCCTTGGGCTGCCAGAAACAGAACAAGGACAAAAGGACATTCTGCCCATACCACGGGAGAATTAGCTGCCCAGATAGGTTCACCTGCGTATACTTAATAGACGTAAGAATTTCAGCTTGGAAGACTTTGATTTCAGGCATTGTGAGGGGAAAGGGAGAAATAAAAGAAACCTTTTGACTGGTGACTCATTTTTTCCTCCAAAAAGAAAGAAAAATAAAACATGAATTTTTTAAAAAAAGTTATGTATATCAATTTTTCATGCATGCAATTATATTTACATTACCAGCTCACCATCTCTGTTTTATGTTACCAAAAGATTTGTCCATCTCTGATTTACAGGAATCTCTGATCTGTTTTCTATTGAGAAGTTCTGCTTTTAATTTCAAGTGGCAGAAAACTATGCTTGGGTTCAGATGTAGCGAACTATTTTGTCACACACGGTGCAATGTCGTTTATGCAGAATAATTAGGTGATTTACAAAACTAGTCAGATGTTTAGAAATTCAAATTAGTAGGATTTTTCAAATCAGAATTTAGGAGGCTTCTGTATTTCATTTCCTTCCAATTTCAATTTTGGCATGAGAAGGAGAACTTCCACTGTTATGATTGTTAACTGAGGCTGCTTTCTTTTACCATTTTTAAAGTACAGATGTCCAGAAATGATATGGGAAACTATGCAAGCACAATTGGTACAATATTTCTACATTTATTATGCAGTTTGACTAAGTCACTGCATGCATGTAACCATGAATATTAAAGTGATCATTTTATTATTTTATTTTATTTTAAAAGTGCAGTTGCATAGGAGTCACATTCCAGAAAGTTCAATTGTATCTGATTTTTATTGATCAGCTCTTATCTATTTCCCATCGGCATTGCCAAGCACAAGCAAGCATGAAACCAGCCAACACCCCTGCTTTCTGAAAATTTTAGGAGCTGTAAAGTCACCAAATTTGGAGGTCATTAGGTTGAAAGAAACATATTCTGCTTCTGAGCATATGTACATGAACACAACTGTTGCATTAACAGTCTTTAGTAGCTCCTATTTTATCTGATATTTCAATTGCCAATTCTTCTTTTATGATTCTTTGGCACTAAGAGTCAAAATGAAATGATACTATAGATAGCTAGGCAATTTCCCCCCTTCGCATCCTTTCCACTCCTCAGGCTATAATTGCAGAAGATATTGTTTCTTATATCAGATACAGGAAAGTCCAGGCTCTCAAAAGCTATAACCAAGTCCAGTGGCACAATGGGATTTTCCAGTGTCTCTTGGTTTTCTAGCATTCTTCCTTTACTTCCATGTTCATTTCCATGTGCTTCTTTTTTAATGAAGAATATTTTGAGAAAAAGAAGAATTATAATTGCAGCACTGTAGTTTAAATCATTGCTTTCCAAAACAGAGGTCAAGGGTTATAATACAAAGATGTTCCTTCCTTTTTTTTCTTACTCTTCCAGAATTCTTAATGCAATTTGAAGGTATTCATGGTAATGAAGCGGAATCTTAATACCAGCTAGAACTGAATGTAACAAGATGTGTGGGCAAATAACTTTTTATTTTGCTGCTTACACAAGTTGCCAGCTTCTTTTTCTCAAAATATTCTTTATTAAGAAGCACATGGAAATGAACATGGAAGTAAAGGAAGAATGCTAGAAAACCAAGGAGACACTGGAAAATCCCATTGTGCCACTGGACTTGGTTACAGCTACAGAGAGCCTGGACTTTCCTGTATCTGATATAAGAAACAATACCTACTGTTTTGCTTCTCAGACAGTAGTTTCTTGAAGCTTTCCATGCCAGTATGGGGAATTAATCTCCCTTGCAGCAGTTGGTCAGTTGAAAAAATTGCTGTCGAGTTCAAGGTGCTCTCTGAGTTTGGTTATTTTTTTGCAGATGTTTCATTACCAAACTAGACAATATCATCAGTGATGGAACCTATTTTGGCAATGAAACATGTTCAGAAAAACAACCAAGCTCAGAGA
>JANHZU010004398.1:20528-35073 GCA_032468055.1 Acrochordus granulatus
AGTAATCAGCCTTGAGTCACTCTGCATGCACAAACACCAAAGGTCCAACCCCTCATAGGACTATTAACCTTATCTTGGGAGTGCAGGTGTTCAGTGGGCAGTTGAAGAAATTCTTGTAACCTTGTAACATCAATAAATCTGTTAGGTAAAACTGTAACAACTAAGCCTGATCCTTTGAGCCTAACAGGCCACTTTAGATTTACAGCCAGGACATATAGTCTCAATGCAAGAAGAGAGTCAAGACTTTTTCCCAGGTCCTCCTTGGTAGCCAAACTCTCCTGTTCCATGGAAAAATTGCTGGAGTTGATAGCTTCTCAAATGAAACAGATAAGGTGACATCGGGTTCTTGTCAGAAGCAAATGTTAGGTCTCTCCTTCCTGAAAAGGTAAAGATCCTATCAGCCAATGCTTCAGCCACCCCCCAAAGGGGTCCCCAAGAAGTATTATTAGCCAGGCTTTTGACAGTTCATTTATTTATCTCAAGCTAAATTCAATAAAGAGAGCCATATACTGTATAAGTGAGGGAAAATAATGCAGCTGCTGGTAATTTATCACGGGATAGAAAGTCATTGTTATCCTTATCTCTCCAATGATGTTCTATTTCCAACTGGTAATGAATTATGGGGCTTGCTACTCCTTTACTATGTGACAGGTCAGCACCACTCCTGAGCACAATACTGTACTTACGCAATCAATTGTATGCTCGCCGTAAATAACTATATATTTATATATACCACCATTTCATGCCAATGACCTGAAGTGTTGTGATCTTCCAGATTGCTAATGGTTCTTTGTTCAATTTCAAGAGCATTTCCTTGCCACAACAAAGTCAAGATTTATTTCCAGCCTTGAGTGATATTTTTCCCCCTTTCTCCTCCTTTGTCCTCTGATAAAGCAAAAACATTCAAAGCTTTGGAGACTCTAATTATGAAGCACCTAAGTCATTTAAGAGGTTTAGTAAAAAGAAATCCTGCTTTCCTTTCATAATTTTGCTGATTAAAAAGATTAGGATATTTTTTATTTGTTTATTGCATTGGGCCTTTCAAAGATAATTTTTGGGTCCCTGCTGGGAATCAAAAGGTAAGGCACCAGTAACACCTTACCAGTTAAGCAGTTGTGCAAAGATGAAAAATGAACAATAAATTAAGCCTAATTATTACCCTTTGTAGCTATCAGAATTCCATTTCCAGATGCAGGTTTATGTGGTCCAAATGGCTTTGCAAATTTGAAAAATCCATCCAATATTCTCAAATCAGGTCCTTTTTATAAAAGGAAATGTTTTAATCCAGGTTTTTCTCAGCTCCATGACCTCCAGATGTGCAGGGGCTAGAAATATCAGAACTGACAACTCAAGTTAGCAAATCTCAAGACTGTGAGCCCAACACAAATATAGAATACTGGATTGAAAAGACATGTCAAATGTTGGTTGAGATGATAGCAGCTGTTACTTAGAAAGAAGCAGGCTCAGACAGTTCAGTTCTAATCTAAGGGTTATTGAAACTACAGGTCATAAGAATTTCTCCAACTGCCAGCCCCAATACCTGGGCTTTCCAGATTATTCAATAATCTTCAAATATTGTCCAAGTCAATCAGAGAAAGATACATAAACAGGGATTATTATTATTATTTCTTATCATAAAAGGGCCCAATAAGCACTGGTGATCATATGCTTGTGTTACATAACATGTGTTAGTCAGAAAAGTGCTGTCAGGTAAATTCTGAGTTTTTGCTACCATACACCACAAGGTTTACCATCAGGACAGAATAGAAAAATAAACTCAAATTATTTCTGAAATGGATTCTGTATCTATTTATTTATTATTACAATTTTTAAAACAAATTTATACAGCCACCCAATTCACATAGAATGACTTTGGGTGGTATACAACATTAAAAAATTCACAGTTAAAAATCCACAATTTAAACTCCACTCATCCCATGAAAAAGACAAGAGAATCAGACAAGTCATTTTATCAGCTTCAAATGAGATTGCCAAGCCCACTGACAAAACCATGTCTTCAAGGATTTGTGGATAATTAGCAAGGTGAGAGCCAATCTTATCTATGCTGGGATGATGTTGCCACCACAGAGAAGGCCGTTTTCTTAGGTCCTACCAAATGTATTTCCTTGATAGTTAGGACCTGAAATATGCCCTGCCTTCCAACCCTGGTGGATGTAATTGGAGAGAGATGGTCCCTCGGATAATCTCTGCCCAAGCCATGTTGGGTTTTAAAGATGATAAAGAGCACCTTGAATTGCACACTGAAACAAATTGGCAAGCAGTGCAGCTCCCACCAAAGAGGTGACATGTGTGCAAACTTGGACTGGAACAAAACCATGTGGGCAACTGCATTTTGAGCCAGCTGAAGTTTCTGGACTCTCTTCAAGGGCATCCCTATGTAGAATGCATTCCAGTAATCCAAACAGGAGGAATAGATATGACACTTTATCCTCTTCCCACAGACTCCTTGCAGACAGTGGGCAAAGAATGAGAAATGTCTTATTTTCTTGCTGGATTATACATATGGAGTCCACCAATCCATTTCCTCCAGTCTCCATTTGGCTTTTCTTGTGCACAACAGGTTGGAGAAAACTATTCCTTGGGATTTGTCTCCACCATCTGGCAATCAGAAGTATATTGCTTCCATTCTGGGGGGGTGGGTTAACATGTGTAAAAGATTTGTCCTCCATGTTTTAAAAAGTTTGGTAGTAGCCAATAACAGGTCATTTGATAATGAACTCCAGAACTACTCAAGTATAATGTCAGGAAATTATTTGCTGGACTTGATCAGGAGGGACAAATGTCAATTTCATATTTGGCCCATATTTGGTCCTATAAATATTCCAGCATCCTTGCCAAGTAAACTCTCTGGACAGTATCAAAAGGCTAAAAAAAATGTTCCCACCTACTCATTATTCATAAAGGTTAAATTTGCCTGGTTGGCTTATCATTCAGATCATACAAAATCCCAATCCCAATTCTTTACATGTAAAACACTGCAGTCAAGAGGAGGGAGAAGATTTTCTGTTTCTGTTAATCCTGAAAAAAAATTACCAAATTCCAGTTCTAAATCTTGACAGTTTGTCCTGTTGTTGTGCTTCATAAAGGTCTGCTATGGCTATAATTCAAGGAAATCTCTAGTCTCCAATGTATAACCCACTAATCATGAGAAAGAATGCTACATTTTCTTCTTTTTGACCCAGACAATGTATTACAACAGCTCCACCCTTAGGCTTGTCAAAACAGCAGCCAATGTCACAGGTCTATTAAACATTTCCATAAACACACACACTCAGTCACTCACTCACACACATAGACACAAACACAGAGAGTGAGAAACAACACAGATCTTACAGTACACTGATGAAAGTGAATGCTCTATGCAGTTGGAATGCTAGCATGGGCATCAAATCAAACTGATTAGTTACATGAACATTTAAACATTGTACTAAAGAAATAATCTTGGTATTGCCCTAAAGCAAAGTGATCTGCAGAAGGCAATTGAGATAGCAACCTTGTCATGGCTGAGTTAATGTTGGCCTTGAAATCTGTAGCATCAGATTGCTGAAGAAGGTCTTGTAGGTCCTGTTTGGCAAAGACACACCACATCTTTTGGAAAGGTGTTTAAGTTGTATTTCTGGAACCACACTTCAAAAAAAAGCAGGAGTTAAGATTTTTTAAAAATGATTTTATATAATTAGCATTAACTATAGCTTATTAATGTTATATGAGAGCTAGTTTAGTGTAGTGGTTAAAAGAGCAGGCTTGGAAACTGGGAGGACCTGATTTCTAGACCTTACTTAAACATGAAGTCAGCTATGTGACCTTGGGACAGTTCTTCTCAGACCTAGGAGGAAGAAGACATGGCAAATCCCTTCTGAAAACGCTCCCAAGAAAACTGGATCGATTTTTCTATGTAGGAGTTGACTACCCCAGGAGTCAAGACCAACTCAAGAGCACACAAACATAAATTAATATTACAATGTGTGTGTTTGTGTCTACGTGTGTGTAATTGACAACTTTCAGGATGAAAATCCTCTAAAAGTAACTTTTGGAAACTTCCAAGGGATTTCACCCAAAATGCTCAATGTCACGTATATACTGGAAGTCTCCAATTGTTCTTGGCAGGAAACTTGCAAATGCAACATTAAGCTCTGCTTAAATGGGCAGGCTCTTCTTCTGTCAACAGGCCTTAGAAGTTTCTCATGTATTTAGGTGAAGTCTGCTTCCTTGTCATTCTCCCCTTTGCTTCCTAGACCATCTTTTGTTCATTAGAGTTTCCTTATAATCATGTTTTGAAGGCATTGTTGGCCATAAATTCTATCAACTAGAATAAGTATCCCATATATCCATGCTTTTCAGAAAAAACATGGCATTTACCATCAGAACAGAGTCTTTCAAGACAGTCTTTAGTACTGGTGGCATCTTCTTTCTTTTTCCTATTATTTGCTCCCATCCTAGCATCCAAGGTCTTATTTCAGTATTATTCTACTGCTGCCATTTTACATAGATACATTCATAATACAGTACATACAGCCTATTCTGTTACTGTACGACTTATACACCATTCAGCTTGTATCAATTGTCTTCCTTCGCTGCTATCATAGTGAACAATGAGAGATTTTGCTCACAGATTTGCCTCTGTGCCTTTGCAGAGCCTTGCCCCATGTACAAATCTCCAAATAACTCAGGTTATTTGTCTTAGCCTTCTTATTCTTGGACAGCTGTTCTTAAGGGTTCCTCCAAACTCTTGCATGATGGTAATATTCTTATTATCATTATTTGGGTTTTGGTGTAAGTGGACCTACGTGATTTAGATTCCAATGGAAATGGTTTGGCATGTTCTGTGAATTCAACCAATTGTTGTTTACTCTATAGACTATGATTAAACAGCGCAGGGAGGACTCATTAGAAAAGACTGTGATGCTGGGAGGGATTGAAGGGAAGAGGAGAAGGGGATGGCAGAGGATGAGATGGATGGATAGCACAGTCAGTGTGATGGGGGTGAGCTTGGGAAGACTCCAGAAGTTAGTGCAAGACAGGGGGGCCTGGCGTAATGCAATCCATGGGGTCGTGAAGAATCGGACACAACTGCACGATGGAACAACAAATCTTAGATACCAAATATGAAAAAGTTCTTGAAAGGCAGTCTTGGGAAGATTCTGATTGCAAAATAGTATTTTAAACAATAATTTTGGGATCAATCTCCCATTCATCTAAGAATCAGTTAGAAAAATGGAGGCCAAATCAACCAGCTTTGCTTTTAAATCATCAGATAAAAATACCAAGATATGTGTTTTAGTTCTCTTAAGCTGGGATTCCTCTTGTCCAAATGTTACTTATAGTCAGAATGGAAATTAACCTCAGTGGGAGAAGGCTCTTACACCCGTTAGATACTGGGTAGAAAAACAGTTTAGAGCCACATCTGCACATTTTGCATTATTTATCCTCCACCCCACAAATCACTTGAAAGATACCCCATTTTTATAGCATAAGGCCCTATGTATGCTAGACATGTTATCAATGTAATGACTTTCATGTCTGTAATTGTTCCTTTGCTGCTTCCCTAGAGATGTATTATCATCAGATTCATTTAAAAAGACCAACAATCAAGTCTACAATATTTCCTCACCTATTTTGTCGCACCTTTTTTGCCATTTCCTATCAGCACACCAGTTCTGTTGCATGGATCAGCCTTTCCAAGGATATCAAACATTCTCCCTTATTTACTGCAGTCCTCTCAAGAACACCCATACATTTAAAAAGGTGATGGCTTATTTTAAATTGATCACATAACCAAGGAGTAAAGGAGTAAAATAGAAGGATTCTAATAACATTGGTTCCACCGAAATAACTATTTGGTGTGTTGTGGCTGTGGTGATCAAGTCTCATAAAAAACAACCTGATACTACCTTTCAACCTCATACAGGTAGTCCTTAGGTTACAACAGCAACTAGGATCAGAACTTCCAATGCTACATGATGCAATCATAAAGCACAATGTCTCAGTACTGCATCACAATGAAGGCAATCCTGGTAGCTGTTGTAACCCCAGGACCAGGTCATTAAGCAGGAAGACATGGCAGTTTTAGGTACAGAGTGAGAGGTAGGAAGCACAGGTTCCTCTGCAGGCAGGCACCATAAAGCACAGACAGGCTAGTATGCAATCATGTGACCATGAAAATGCTGCAACAGCCAGAACTTCAAGGACTGGTCATAGGTACTACTCATTTTAACACTGTTATAACTTTGAATGGTCACCAAACAAATAGTCATAACTTGAAGACTACTACTGCAAGTATGTGATTAGTTCATCTTTAGTCAATAATTTGTTAATGCTCTTAAAATAGGTGATAAATCTACATTATAATATTCTGACAAATATATTTATATAAAGTAGATATGATTTCACAATAATTGGATGGAAGCATCATCAAATTGGAAAAATGTCACTTAAGATGAGTCCATCTTCCTACATAGTACAAAAATATAAATTAAAGCATATTTCACATTTTTCCAAAATAAGAACTCCGTGGTGCTCTCCAGTTATTATTTCACTCCAATTAGATGTAGTACTGCTGATATTCTTTGAGTATGTCTATCAAGCCAACTATACCTGCTATCCAGTCCACGCTTAATTAAGTTACTAACCAAAGTATCATGTCAAATGCTTTCTTGGTCAAGATATATTACATCCACAGCATTCCCACAATCTATTAAAGAAGTTACTTGATCAATAAATAAGAGTGAAAACATTTGTTCTTAATAAATCCATACAACCTTTAATAGCAACAAACTGTCTATTGTCACATATCAGAATTCAGATGAAGCAGATATAAGAACAATAAAATACATACATTTGGTTTATTATATCAATTTTTCTTGTCCCTTGTCACTGACACAATAAAACTCTTTTTAAAATAAATAGGTGACTTTGATGTTTCAGTCTTCTAAAAAGTTTTATTTCTATATAGAAACTATTTTTGATCAGTGATTTTTTTAAAAATAAAGACTAGAGTGGTGTAGAATACAAATCATACAAAGTTGTGTTGTAAGGACTCAGTTTCTCTAAATGCATATGAACATGAACTCTGATGAGTTTTTATTGAACTTGCCCTCCAAGGGATTTAACAGATCAGCCATCCAAACTCATCAACTCCATCAACAGATATCTCTTCTTGCTCATTTCAGCTGAAACAAATGACAATATAAACAGCAGCTAAAACTTCATCACCCTCAGATTTTGAGGTAATTGAAGAATCTGGGGACTCGGTATATTATTCTAGTCCAGGGAAGAAGAACAAAGAGCTAAAAATACTATAACCAGCTTTGAGGGTTGATGGAATGACTGATGAAAATGATTTAAGATTGGGAAGAATGCATTTGACAGAAGAATGCTTCGTTCTACACTTTTAGTATTTCCTTATTTAGAAATCTACACATTTCTTGGGCCTCTTAGAGACATGATTTCCAACTTTCTACCCTTGTGCTTTTAGTTTCTGTTATTATATGTTGTGCTACACTGCCACCTTATGTTTAATATCCTGAACTGTGGCTTACCTTAACTGACACACTGCTGTAGGCTTGTTTTTAATAAAGCATTTGTGAGATTATTATACACATGCAGAGTTGTACAATTTCTCTGTTATGGCATCAAAATATCACAATGATAAGTGCTAATTTGGATTCAGAATGAGTTAAGAGAAATAACACTTTCAATCTAATAGTAATTCATTTCTCCCAATTTATTCATCTTAATCAGAGAAAATGTATGAAATTAATTTACAAATAGTATATTTTAATAAAACATTGTTTTAACAGTATCATATTTTAATAAACTATGAAAATAAAATTATATTAACAGCAGCAACCATATTAACTATATTACTGATGTGATCAAACTCGTTCATTCATCGATTCATATGCGTTCAAAAGTGGACAATGGCTTTGCCACAAATTTCTTTTTCCTAGAAAATCTCTTTCATACTCACACTCCACACTCACTGAATTGGAGAAGATATACACATAATCTTTGCCAACTTTGATCTCTAGAAATTGGAGAAAAATGAGAAATGCCTGTTTAAGTTAAATCTACATAATTTTTATGAGAAGTAACTATATTCTGTTTCAGCTAACTGTACAAGCATCAATTCCCTTCCTAGAAAAGTTCTGATTTTTATTAATGATTTGTGCGTCAGCACCATTGTTTCATCCCATTTATTTTTTTCTGCACTTGTGTAAGTCACCAAGTTCTCAATATACTGCAAAATCAATTTGAGAAACCTAGGAAGAAAAGAAAATGAAATTATGACAATATATTTGATTACAAATTATTTCTAAAACTAAGTTATTTGTAAATCATTTGTAAATTATTTGCAAATATTGCTTTCTCCAAAAAGTCAGCTATTCCATCATTTTTTAATCCAATGCTCTACAGACCTAAATCATTTGTGCCATAATAAATCTATCAGTTTTTAATTCATTTTTGCTTTTGTTGAGTAGTGGGCATATCCTATGCAATTATTTGGGATATTTAATCAGAAGTCACCCTGATTCATTATGTATTTGATATATAAACCTGCTTTCTATTCAAATGAGATCTACTCACAAAACACAGGGTACAAAAAGTTAAAAACAAAATACTATAAACTAATTAATAGCTAAATATATTGCAGAGGAAATACATCTCTGCAGTTTTTATAAACAATGAAAAAGAGGCCAGTGCAATTCCGTAGCTTGGGGGCAAATCAAGAGAATATCTTTTCTCCCTTGCCAGATAAAGCTAATTCATCTTCTGAAGAACATTGCCTTCATAGTCAGATTTGTAATAGAGAATCTTGATCACTGTGCAGGATGTGAAATCCTTAATCTCCTTAACTGAGCAAACTTGACATGGACAATGAAATCCCTCAGGAAAAAGATCTTAAGATGCTCCACCAACATCTTGTCTTAGATCATCTCTACTAGTTCAAGAAGACAGAATATTAGGTTATGGGATAGAGTATTCTTACATTGTCCTCATTCTAATTCACTAGCCTGCACAAAACAAGTGACATAACTGATTAGCAGGAATGGATTCCTACAGATCATAAACTTTCTGCCCACCTCCCTGCTATCTAATCTGAGTCTGCAGTACCATAGATGAACATCACCCTCTCCTTTCTGTCAGCCAGACTCAAATAGGAATAAATCTCAGATATCTGTTTATCAGTGTTCCTCAAGCTGAACAATCTTGTGGTACATGGACTTCAACTCCCAGGATTCCCCAGAAAATACAGTCAATGCCAAGAATTATGGAAGCTGAAGTCCACATATCCCACTGTTGCTCTTACTGGAAAATGCTGATGTATCTGGTAAAAATAATTGACTTGGCATTTAAGAGTAGGAACTTTAGGTTAGAAAATTACCATTGCTTTCTTAGTTAGTCCGAAAATTTGATCAGCTAACAGCTTACACTCCTACCTTTGGAATAATCGGTTTGCAGTTTCTCCCTGTATCCCCCCTCCTGATTAAAACGTGTGTAGAACGGCAGTTTTAGACAATGAATGAATGCCAAGCTCAAATACTATATAGAAACTGACAGCATTGAATTTGTACCATTTTATAGCTTTTAAAAGTACCATGTTTTATATACAGCATGGTTCTAAACCCAATTCCGTACAGGCAGTTATTTTTAACAAAGAGTTAACAACAACAAACAAACAAAGATATTTAAAATGCAATTATATCCTTACTGTGCATTTTCAGACACAGAGTTCTTTTAGAAAATGAAATATAACCAAAAGACGTACTGCAGTCTTCGGTCTATTTACTTTCCGATATAAGAATGCAAAAAACTGCAAATCACTGGGAATTATCAGTTAGAGGATGATTATCAATGTCTAATGTGTTTGCTGGAATATTTTGCAAAAAAACCCAGAATGTACTCACTTTAAGTACTGTTGATATTCAAATGTATTTTTTCTGCAAATCATATGAATGTTTGTTAGCTCCAGGGCAATCAATATTAAAACCAGTTGCAAAACTGGAGATAGAAATTTAATACTGTAAGAAAAAAAAAAGTCACCAACTAAAACATACAGTACACAAACATTACATGGACCCAAAACAATAAAGTGATGGAAGAGAACATATATAAAGAGGTTAAAGCTAAAGGAAAACCAATTAGCTGGGATATATATTTGCTGTTTGAAAATCTCTTCCTAACAGCTTTTCTCCATTTATCTACTCCTATTAAGCTCACATTCAAGTTAGCCATGAATTTAATCATTTATTAAATGTATATCCCATTTTTCCTCCTAAGAATGTTCCTAAGAAAATCAGATTGAGATTTGTTTACTAGCTGAAGGCCAGTCAGTTTCACCTGAGTGAACCTAGTCCTATGCTGATATTCTAGCTGCATTATCATACTGCTAAATCTTGCTAAATGAGAACCTTTCAGGACAACTTTGAAAGAACCAGATCAATATTATATATGTAGTTCTGTACAGTAATGAAATTACTTTATTTTAAACCATCTTCCAAGTCTCATTCTCTTAAAAATAAAGTACTTCCCACCTTCTTCTCATGCGCAGAAAGTTAAGCCGTTGGCGTGATCTCAGTGATCTATTTATCCACTGCTTATATTTGGTTTCACAAACTGAAATGACTTGACATGACACACGATGGCACTGGGTGCTTATCTGGCGAAGCACCACAATGATTTCCAGGACAGACCGTGGACAGAAAAGGGTTTGAATGTGCTTGCTACAAAGTTCAGTCAGGAATCTGAGCAGAGTAAAAGGTTGTAGTGCAATTAGTTAGCACTTATGGAAAATATGTTTTCTACCAGTCTAAGAATGAGCCTGCAATGTTATCCAAATCCAAACTGGAGTCAACTCCAACCGTGCTTTATGAAAAATGCATGCTCATAATAATTATGAAAAATGCATGTTCATCTGTCATATTAAGCCATCATTTATCCATAGTTATTGAATAAGGCACAACTGGCTGAGTTTCCACAACACACTGCAAAGGTTTAAATTATAATTTAAATCCAACTGGTTGGAATCATCTATCATGCAAAATCAAAATGCTGTTTGCTTGGGTTTGGACTAGAAAACATCTAAATGTTAAATTAAGATTTTAATGTAAATTGTAGTCCAAAGAACGGAAAAGCATTCACAGAATGCAACATCTTCTCACATTTGAAAAAGGGGACCAGAACATCTTATAAAACTTACTTCTCAGTTAGCAGACTGTTCATAGGTTCACGTAATACAGTAACATTTGGAGACAAATAAGGCTGCAGTTGAGACAAAATATCACTGACCATAAGAATATAAGGGGCAGTATCTTTTCCTAACCTAAAAATAAATCAAAAATAACATAAATCATAGTTCACACAAGACCTTCTTTCCTAATTTTTAATTTAGGACACAAATATTAATTTTACTATAATAAGTACTTTACATCCCAGCAATCCCCATCTCTTATGCTGAAAACCTAGAACAGGAATATAGTACTTTTTTGGGAGTGAGTGCTGCACTGAGCCTTTGAGATGGTTGGGTCCATAAAACAGCATGTGAATCAGAACAAAACTTTAATTTAATTTTGATTTACAGTGAAAAAAAGAAAAATAATAATATAATTCCTCTCCAATTTTGCATTCAATCTTATCTGTCTTCTGTCATATTAATATCTATCATTTGATAATATTTACTTTCATGTTCACTATGGAAGGCTGCCAAGGCTTTTAGTGCCCTATACAGACTGTTCATCTCTGCCCTACAAAATTTAATTTAAATATTTTTTAAGTTGCTGATCTCTTGACGACTTGATGGCTCACAGTTTACAACATTACAGTTTCTAACAATCACAATAACACTAAATCCTTCCCCCCTCAGCTGGCCTGTTGTGTTCACATCTGGGGGCTAGTAGTAGCAGAATTGCTCTCTTAAAAAGATTTTTATTCCAGGAAACCTGTATGACTGCTGATAAGTGTCCCTTACAAAATTAAAGGGCTCCTTTAGTTTTCTCTTTCTGTGCACTTTCACAGTAGATGGCATCTAACTGAGACATATATATTCTTCTCAGAGTGGCATTTATTGATTTTAAAACAGCCTCTGACTTAGTCTTTGGAGAACAACTGTGGTCCAGACTGGAAAGAACATCTAGTAGTAGAACATTGTAGCACTTGTTAAAATGCTACATAACTACATTTACATCAGAATAAGGGTTGGTGTCTGTCTACAAGTATGTAAAACAAAGTGCTATTCTAGCCTCTTTATAATTTAACTTATGTATTCATATAAGACTCACAAAATTAGAATATCCTCCTCCAAAACTGGCTGGTAGATCCAATATGCAGATGATAAAGCATCATCTTTACTTCACTGATTAGTTTGAGGAGATCCCTATCCTAGACAACAGTTTAATTATTAATTATAAAACCTTCCAAAATTATGGTCTTTTCAAAGAAGCCTTCTAGATGCAATTATAAGTGGCAAGTAATGGAAGAAATAATATTGAACAAGTTCAGGCCTTCAAATATCTCAGAATTGTTTTCCGTGCCGCTGGTCATGGCAGACCCAAATTCAGTCTCTAAAAGAGAAGGTCAGAAATAGTGCAGCAGCCATTGTTCAGCTTATCTGGAGGACTAAAAGTATTTGAGACGAAGGAATAGCACAGCTATTTTTGGGCTTCCAAATATGGGCATATAATAATTTAGAACAATTACAAGCTGTATAATCAAGCTTCTTGAGGAACCAGTTTTTGGTCTACACTGTGTTCCTAACTCAACCCTTCGAGCTGACGCTGGAATGGTTCCAAAGAAAACTCATATCCAAATAGCACAGGTTAGTTACAGTACTGGCTCCAAGTAATTTTCAATCTTAGCTGTCTGGTGTCTTTCAGACTTCTTAGTGGAAATCACTTAGTGCCACCCTAAGGCAGTGTGGATTCTCTCCCACTGTATTAATTCCTTTGGGATTTGATCAGAACTGGGAGAACAATCATGAGAACAATGGTGCTCACTAGATTTTCACCAGAGGAATAAAGGAGATAAAGGGAAAATCCTTTGGCAAGCTGGAGGAACAGACCTCAAATCTGGTGAAAACACTAGCAAGTGCCATTGTTCTAGAAGGCTCAGAATGCTGGCACACACAAGTGTTTTCTCCTCTGGAGGGATGGGAACACTGGTATGGAGGGGAGAGGAAATCCCTCTGCGCCTATACTTCAAATCCAATGCTTGCAATCTTCTCTGTAAGCTTCCCCATTGGCTTTCTGGGGAAGCTGGCAGAGAAGCTGGTAAATGTTGATCATGGGTGACCAATCATAAATGTGAACAAATTGCCAAGTGCCCAAAATGTGACCATGTGATCTGGGGGACGACAACATTTTACAGTGGCTGGAAATGCTTTACAGGCTGTATAAACACCCGTTCTGAGCAGCTGTGACTGTGAATGGTCATCTATGCAACCATCAAAAATTAGATTCCTCATCCATTTACTTCAATCCCCTGATTCTGACTCCAAGAAGGTAAGAAGGAAAAATGTATTACCTTGTCATTTCTTGCTCTTCAGGCACTAGAGGAAAATCTGGCCAGGAGGTGATACTTTTTATGCAGTTTAGTATCTGGAAAATTACAGAACAATCAAACTACCTTATTTTCATTAAACTAATAATTCAAGAAAAGTCCCACAGTCTCAAACATGTTTTGTTGCAGGGCCTCAACATCAGCAAACTTTAGCAAATATATCCAGAGCCATCCTTAAAATAGATTAGAAGCTATTGCAATTGCTTCTTTTATCTTCTTTTATTAAGAATGTCCTGTGGCTGCAGTTTAATAAATGTCACAGCATTTTTCAGCTGCTGGTTTTTGTTACCTTTAACAGGAATATGTGGGAATGTTTTTCCACTAGTATTCTATCCTTCACCACTTCTAAAAGACTCCTGCTCCTTAGGATTTTCTCTGATGCTTGGCTGCAATCAAAAGGAGTTTTCCTCTTGAATTTTCAGGATCCATGTCAGTACATGTATTTGCTAATGACATTTTATTACAGTTTCTGAACTAGAACTCACAAAAAAACTAAATATATTCCTGATTAAACTTTGGCAGTCGATAATCTTCAACAGAACCTCAGGACTGTCAAACATTCACTTAATATGCTGGACTTTTTTATATGCACAAATCTCACTCTTTCACTGACAAGATTTAAAGCAATATTAATTAACATGGCTATTCAATTTAAGTATATGGAAGCTGTCAGTATAAATTCAATACACAACAGCAACAATTGAAAAAAAGACTATTACATACCTGATTCTTAAGCTGAATTATTGGATGAAACTTGGTACAATAATTATGTGCACAGGTCATTAGTTTTAAGAATTCATGTTCCTAGTTTAAAGACAAGTTAAATGATAAAATGGGAATAGATTTCAATCCTACTTCAAGCATTTTTGCAAATAATTTCCTGCTAAAATTAAGGTCAATGCACTGAAATGATTTCAAGGAACTGGATTTCACAGGTTTATTACAAAATAAAAATAAAAAAATATTGTTC
>JANHZU010004398.1:67967-79295 GCA_032468055.1 Acrochordus granulatus
AGCTTCTTAAAATAAATCTTCATGAGGCTAGAATAGAATTATCAGATGCATTTGGTCCCAAGAAGAAAATACAGACTGATTACTAAATAAAATCATTTTTTTATCCTCAGAGCAACTTACTGTATGTAAGAACTGGTTTTAAACATCTAATACAATGTATGTTACAGAATTAATATGATATGAACATCTTTGTCAATTATAACTGTATTTTGATAAATCATGTGCCTAAATAAGCCTATATATAAATTGGCTTTAATTGCCCCCAGGAACTATTAATAGTTACAGTGATTTTATTGTATAGTATTTGCCCCATCTATTTGATTATTTTAGAAATCTCTCTTTACATTTAAAAACTAAAATATAACTGTAAGAGTTTTTAGGAAAGATAAGCAAAATGTTAATATACAATATATTGCAAGTATTACAAATGGTTTCTAATATTTACCTTTTTTTAAGCAGGCAGATCGATTTTTTTTAATTTGTTAAAATACTTTAATGGTGATATCATTCCTGTTATCCCTCTTCAATAGCTATTGTTCTAACAGATGAAGGACTGATAATTACCATTACTCATAGCAGTATTCTCAGAGTATTGGAGATATCCATGTGTGCATATTTCAATATACAACAGAAGACTGAAGTACAATTCTGTTAGTTGATTATCCCACTCTTTTTTTGCATTCTGTAATACTCTTGATTTACATTAATTTGTTTAGCAAAGAAGAAAGGCTGGTTTTCAGGCAATGAATTTCTGGAAATACAATATGCTTATGAATATGAGAGTAGGCTACAAATTCCATTGGTACAGTTTAGACATTTCATATCTAATACACAAAGTTTTATTGAAGTGTGAAGATGGAATATGTTCTCCTCTACAATCTTTTTTCTCTTGCTTCAGAGGAGACTTTCTGTCTTCTCTTTGCTTCTCCAAGTTTGGAGGAGACTTCTTGGTTTACTGAATCAGTTTCATGGAAACTGAGAAACTGGCTTAACAAGTCTGGAAGTCAGTGAAGCCAGGCATTAAGATTCATTGCCCTTGCCTCATGTGAATGGAAAGGCAAATATGTACATACAGGATTGCAGTTTTAGTGTAAAATGAATTTTGGAAGCAGCAGGGCTGAAAATCTTACTATTACCTTGCTTGTTAACTTGAACATAACTATAACATCAGTCAATCAGGCAGGCAATGTTTTCCAATTATGCTCAAAAGTCATTTTTTGTTTCTTTTTAGAATCACTCCTACATATGAATAAACTTTCCTTTTTCTCATTTTTATAGGAGAGACATCCATGTTTTGGATGTTCTTTTAAATTAGTATGTTGTGACTAATTTTATTCCTAAATTTATAGAATTGAGATTTGGGGAAAGCACTGTTGTTAAATGCATCTTTACTACTGCAGTACTTAGCATTTAGACTGTTCAGAAATATTAACTGCACTTAATTTAGTACAGGTATAGCAATGGATAGTTTTGCATTAGATGATTGAGAGGGAGTTTGCTGCTGCATACTGTAGCAGTACAGCATGCATACAATAAAAGAACAGCAAGTGTATTTTCAAATAGTTATCTTGATATAGCTTAAAACATAAACTTTATAGAATGTAGAAGTGCAACAGATGAATGCTGCAGGAATTGGATTTCTTTCTTTCTTTGGGAGGAGCAGGGTATAAAAAGGTATGCAATTAGGAGTAGAATAGCAAGTAAAACTATATGTCTGTTTCCACCATGGTTATTTATTATTTTGTAGAGATACTTGTGAATGTTAGACTCCTTTATCATTTCATTATATTTATGTATAAAACAGGTGGACTATGATTTTTTTAAAAAAAATAAATAAGCAAAAATATTGAATGCCTCTGTCATCTTTTAAAAAAGAGCTATTTATAAATGCCTTGTGAGTGTTTAAACAAAACTTTGGAGGCCGAGAATGTTGTATAAATAATTTCTGAAATTAGGCTAATACGTAGTAAACACATTTTGTATTAATTTCTTCAAATTTATTTTTATTAATAACTGCAGTTTTCTAGAATTATATTGCTTTTTAATCAGACAAATTCAAATCTATTCTGTTTCTCTCAGCTTATGAAAATATTCCTGATAGAGATGTGTTTAGCAGAGTGATGCCTGCACACACACTTTACATTCTTTCAGAAATGTTTTTGTTCTTATTTGATACATCATTTTTTCTGCTAAGAGTAAACTGCTGTTATGATTATTGCCTTGTAATTGCAACAATTGATAAAGTAAGCAACCATTCATCCATGTTTTCATGCTGTCAATGTGAATAAGAGAAGAAATTGGTGTCAGAATTAGAAGTTGTATTGGATTCATTTAGTGCTTTTTCCTGCCAGTGCAGAAAGTGTACTGCTACAGCATCAACAATAAGTGGCTGTTTAAGACCAGACTCAGTTCAAAAAGCATCTACCTCTAGAAACTCACCAGCATTGTTTCATACATTTTCTGATTTATCAGTCTTAACATTAAACATTGGTGTTCTCTTCCTTTATATCGCATAAAGGCAGGACATATTTATTGTCCTTGAACATGAATGCATGGAAAACAAAAACTAACCTGCAAACTATACCTAAGGAATGAGATTAAAATTTTATCTTATTAAAAGGTATAAATTCTTGTGCATATTATTTGTTTTGTTTATAGTATTGTCCAGTTAAATAATATTTGTGTTTCTTTACAAATTTAGATATTCAGAGGGGAAAATAATTGCTAGGGTAGCATATGTGTGGTTCCAGCTACACAGTTTTGTTACACAAATTAAGTGTGCACTGTTTTCTGTTACATATTAACATTTTTTTATGGAAATCACTCTAAAATCAGAAGAAAATTTCTTCAAATATTTTCACCAATCCTTTTGATAAATTTTGGCAATTCTTATTAATATAGCAATTCAGACAAACTGTGAGCTCTATTTAAGCTTGGCAGGCAATTTTTCAAAGTTAATTTCTATAATTTACAAAAATGCTTTCTACAAACCATGTGAAATGTTATATTAATTATCTGGAGTATTTTTGGTACTACTTGATCAGAGGAACTTGTATTCCCCCCCAAAAAAATTGATCTCAAATCTACACTCTAGGATTCCCCAAAGATGTGGAACAGGTGGTGGGGAGAGGGTTTTGGAATTGAAATGGCATGATACATTATTTTCAATTAATAATTGCTCTCATGTGCTAAAAAGCACTTGGTGATATGAATGGTATAAGATAATCATTAGAGAAGATAAATTGAAATTCTAATGTTATTACTACACTTATAATATTCATATTTTGTCAGAAACAAAATAAATTTGTATTATTAGGTAAATTGAAGGAATAAGCTCAGTTTAGGACAGAACATAATGGATGCAATCCTTGGAACAAATTTAGATATGGTAACATTTGTTTTGCTGTGTAGCTATTAGAAACTGTAATTGGTAGTGTTCCTTATCCTAGCAAAAAAATGCAATTTCAGCTTGTTTCCTTGTATCCATGTAAAATTATGTTTACAGTTGAAATAAATGGGCTTTAATCAGCCTGTGTATCAGACAAAAATATATTAAGAATTTTCAATGTATAATTTCAATACTGTACTGTATGAAAAATGTTAGCGCAAATATTAGCTGAAGCTACATTTGAAGAATTCTGTTACTGATGTCATATACCATATGCACACTCATCTTACATAAGGAGATTAGAAATTCGTTATCATTTTAAAATTCATTGATTTAGTTGTGATTTTTAGGAAAATTTTGAATTAATTACAGATGCTTACCTGGGCTAAGATATGTTTTGTGAAATATACAAATATTTCACTTTGCATGTGTTCAAAATAGTTTTATTTCTATTCCCAGTGTTTTTCATATAATCAATACCTGTCATTTGTAATCATATCCTGTGTTCTACACCACCCAGGTTTGTTAATTTATAGAAATTTAAGTAAGACGACACATTTTTAAAAAAAACAAAAACCTTTGTCAATTCTTCTGGAATGAATTTATAGCCCTCTTCTACCCTTCCAGCCAAAGGTCATTCCAAATGCTATATGTGGAATTTGTCTGAAGGGTAAGGAGTCCAACAAGAAAGGGAAGTCTGAAGCACTTATACACTGCTCCCAGTGTGAAAACAGTGGTAAGTAACCAATCTGCTTTAAGATGTGTCTATATATTTGAACTGAAACAAACAGTTGAACTAATTTTTGTAGTTTCTAAAGTTTAGATAGCACAATTGATACACTGAAAGTAAATTCTTTAAATCATTTTAGTCTTGTCAGGATTGTTCAAATGACCATTCTAGTAATAATACTGATTTTGATCTAGGACATCCTTCCTGTTTGGATATGTCTGCAGAGCTTGTTGCAATAATTAAAACCTATCCTTGGCAATGTATGGAGTGTAAAACATGCATTATATGTGGGCAACCTCACCATGAGGAAGAAATGATGTTCTGTGATGTGTGTGATCGTGGCTATCATACATTTTGTGTGGGGCTTGGTGCTATCCCTACAGGTAATTATATCAATTACACTTGTTCAGAGGCTGAACTAAAATTCAAGATTAAACATAGTATTTTTCTGTTGAAAAAATTGCACATCTAAAAATTGAGCATTAGGTAAAGTGGACAGTAATCTTTTGTGTTAACTATCCCATTTTATTGACATTCTTAGTGTAGCTAAATATTCTATTACTTTATGTCTATTTTTTTTTCCAAGGGAGAGCCTTCTAGCAAAGTGCTACAGAATCTTCTCAAGTTTATTTAGGGGAATGAATACGAATGAATTATCTGAATACATTCACTGCTGGAATGTGATTATTGAGTCAATTTAGTGCACTGTCCTTTTTCAATAGGAAATACATAAAAGCAAAGAATTATAAAGTGTGCTACTTACCCATCAACCGCCTCACTTCCTATATATATACTTCTGATAGCTTTTTTAGATTGTTTGGCAGCTGGTCTTCTTTTAATTGACACCTTTAATTTTCTAGGTCGCTGGATTTGTGACTGTTGTGAAAGACAACCTCCAATTCCCAGAGGCAGAGGAAGAAGAGGGAAGAGCAGCAAAGAAGGATAACTGCATATTAACTTCACAAAAATGAATGCTACGATTCTATTTACCACTGTACAAGGAAAAACACCACTCAAAACAGTTTCACCAAATAAAACTCTTTTTAATTTTAACATGGTGGGGAAGGTTATTCAGTATCCTTTGTTGCATTAATGACAGGTGAACATATCTGTATTCTGTACTTTTATAATTTGTCTTATAGATTCTGTTCTACATAATAATCATTTTTATAGAAAACTGCAGAGTAATTACTTTTGTCCTCCATCCTATTCAACAGAAAATACTGATTATTAAATTCAAGAGTATTAGTACAGCAACAATTCTCTCTAAATCACCAAACCAAAAAAATGCTTCTGTACGTATACAGGTTTTTTACATAATCAATTAGCATCTTATCTGTTTGAATTTGATGCTATTGTGAATTTAAAGTATATTGTAGGAACCAAGCATAACTTAGGTCATGTGGGCTCTTGAATAATTATTTCTCTATCTGCAAAAAATCTCTGGCCATTTCAGCTGTCTAAATAGCTGACACACATTTTGGAATAAAAATGCAGAAGTGATCATTTTTCTAATTTCTTATTATTGATACTTTTCTTTCTTTTGTATGCTCAGATCAGAAAATGAGTAAGAAATGCATACCAAGGTTTTAAGAGCAACTTGTTTTTTGGAAACACACTAGTGTTCCATACAGTAGCTGTGAACTCAATTTTTGTTCCAAGCGTGATAAGTGATTTCCTTTCCAGTATAATACTGTGCATGGCCTCCAAACAGTTTCTTGAAATTAGTGCAAACATAGCAAAATTTCAGCTCATAGTCCTTTTTTCCCTTATGTCCTTTATTGGTGATGCAGTGTTAATAGTATTTCTAGTATTTTTACTCTTCTTTTGCATCTATCAGAATTATTGTATTCATTTTGGAAACACTTAAGCATCTGCCTTTCCAATAATCTTAAGATCTTTTCCAGATCACATGGGAAAGCATCATCTCACAGAACTTTGGGGAATTCTGGAACAAGAAAGCTCAGGTACTGTTCCTTGAAGCTGCCAGTACAATGATACTTCCTAGATGATAACTAAGCATTTATAATTACATTACTTATATCGTTGGGCTTGCAATATGAAAAGTAACTTGAAATTAGTGTGTGCTAAATGTTATAACTTTAACATTTCATGTTTGAAATCTTCATGCTAACCTATAAATCTGCATTCTTGTTGCTTCAGATAATAAGTTTTAGGGGTGTCTGGAAAAGCAAATTAAGTCTTTTCCAGAATTCATTCCTCAAGATCATTCTCACATAAGTATTTGTATTTTGACCAAAGATACTTTACTTCTATCTTAAATGTATACATTATTTGTGAACATGTTAACAAATTTGATGAAATATTGGTCTTGAATTCATACTTCTACAATTTTGAAGTTTTATTGAAAATCACAGTGAATTGTAGCATTCATTTATATTCACCCTGATCAGTTAAGAGAAAACCATACAAATACTGTGCCTGCTACAATATAGCATTGGGAAAAGTTTACAATATAAAAATAATTATGGCTTTATTTTCCCCTCCAAAGCTTAGAACAGCATTCATTCAGTTGTACAGATTCTTCACGCTTGAGACTATAAATCTAAAAGAGAATTTCAAGTATTAATTTTAGTATTCCAATCAATATAGTCCAGAAGACTGATTCTTCATCCTGATACTCATCTTCTGTTGAATGAAATTTCTTCTGGTTCATTTTCATTTCTTCTGGATTGTATGAGCCACCATCAAATGGAGATTCTACAACTGTTTGATCGTAATACACTTTCATTTCAAATTCACTTTCCAAATGAGAGGGATGGCCATAAATTCCTATTCCCACTGGGCGACGAAAGTGTGCTGGCACGTAAACCACATCTTGGCCACAAGTTACAGACTGTAATTCATAATCATCAAAACTGGGATGAAGAGTTACATCAGATATGTACAAATCTGCATCACCTTTTAAACTCTGCATCTGAAGCACTATTTTCCCTTCATGATTTAGTCTCAAATAGCTGTAATTTCCAGCACCAATCTGACCTTGAACTACATGCAGGAGAATCCATTCTTCAGGTACATCCCCATCCTCATTAAAAGCATTTGTTATAAGAAGTCCTTGAAAAGTAAACAGTATTGCTAGTATCCTCTTGTAGTAAGTGGCCATCACACCTGTGTTGGATATAAAATATTTTTTTCTGTGATTGCAGTAACCTCCATTTACCATATTCTATCATGCTCATTATAAAAAATGTAGATACTAGTTTAAACATATTGTACTCTATTAATGTTATTGAATAAGTATCCTGATGAAAAACGGATATTCTGAAAAAGTTAATACCACTGGGATGTCAGACCAAATTGATATGGCAGATCTAAAACATGTTCGTCATTAATGTCTTAGTAAATGTACTACTTTGTAAATATGACAGGAAAAGGCTATTTTGCATGAAAATGATCCCTTGGAAACACTGTCTTTATTTAAACTAAATTTCAAAGAGAGCATATGGATCTATTCTGCATAATGTGAAGTTTTTTTTTCTTTAATTCTATAGCGGTTCTGTACTGCTATAGACATCGACTCATGAAAATTATTCCATACATTTCCCCTCATACTTGAAATATGTTCTTAACACACAAATCATAGATAAGACATATGCAGAGGCAGCATGTTTTCATACATACATCACAGTGACGAGGTATAGCCGAATATATAAATTTATAGCTAAACCAGCTACAGCAGGGGTGTCCTACCTTAGCAACTTTAAAATGCGCGGGCTTCAACTTTAACATCTTAAAAGTTGCCAAGGCTGGACACCCCCGGTCTGCAGCTTCGACAGGGGTCTTAGGATACCCTGAACCAGCAATTCTCCCTCTGTCAAAAGACAACGGAGCACCCGCAGCTTTCGTCAACGAAACCGTTCTTAATTCCTCTTAACAACAGTTTGCTAAGCAGGGCTATTTTGAGACTAGGGAACGGAGAGGAGAAATTCAAGGGAAACCACACAAACGCGTCCCAAGCGCCGGCACCGGTACCCCACACAGCGGAGAAGACTAACTTCCGCTGTCAAACCGGGTTTAGCCTCGACGCGGGAAGCGGCCCGGGCCACGCGTTCACCACTCGCAGCGTCGGACCTAGCGCCTCTTGCTCATTTAACTGTACCCATTTTTCAGCATCACCTCGAGGCGATTCAGAATCCTGGCAACGGGAGGGAGGGAGCGAGGCGCGCTCCGAGTGAAGCCAGAGGCGGCCCACCAGGTCGTGTAAAGAAATTCGGAAACCGCCCGGAAGGGAAATCTCCGCCTCTTCGGGCGCCGCTGGCTTTCCCCTCGCTTCGCCCGCTTCTGGAGGGCTTCGGGAAGAGCCGGGCGGGGAGAAGTCTTGCGCGCCCGAAGCCAAAGAAACCTCCCGTCCGTCGAGCGCCCGTACGGACCGCCAGCCAGCAGACGGGCTGCTCCGGCTTCTCCCCCGCTCAGCTTCCCGCAAGAGTTCCCCCACTCGCCTCGCCCGTCCCCCAAACTCACCCTAGCGCGGAGCCACTTCGCACGCCCTCCGGGCACCATCGAAGAGGCCGCCAGACTCTTTGACAGAACGGGAGCCTGGCTCACCACGAGACTCCTCGGTAGCTTCGCGAGATTTCGACTCGAGCTGCCCTACGGATTTGTATTCTGGGAAGAAGGGAGAAGAAAGAAAAAAAAAAAGAGGCGGAGCGGCAGCTGGGAGGGATCGTCCTGAGAAGTTGGCTCGTTCTGTCACCGTGGCAACAGAAAACCGGGGCCGAGGCCGAGGAGCGGTCAGCTGTTGGCCGCGGGGAACGTCTACGAGCTCCGCTGCTTATTGTCTCCGTTGTTATTATTCGAAATAGTCTGAAATTCACGCACGCCCCTCGTCCTCTTGCTTGACTCAAAGCGTGAAACTAATTCATGAAAATGAGATGTATTCGTGGCAAGGAGATGGGAGCCAGGCCGGCCACATGACCACGGAACCGTCCCGGGACAACACTGGCTCTTCGGCTTAGAAACGGGGATGAGCACCGCACACTAGAGTCGGTCCCGACTGACAGGGTGGAACCACAGCACCCTCCAACTACGGGGTATTTTTTTAAAAAATCATCTGCCGCAACACTTTTCAAAGCATCTTATAAATAAAAGCGAAAATAAAAAACAAACGTTGAACAAAGATCGAACTGATTTGGAATTAAAGTTCCAAGTATGATTAGGTTCCTATCAGCAACAACTACGATAAATCTCTCCTTTCTAAGAAACCAGACACTGCATGATATTGGGTATGTTTTCTTTTCGTTTTGCTGCTAGGCACTACATTAAACTTTGCCTTAGCTAAAGGTGTTCACAGAGGAAGATGGGGGTTGTGAGGGGTCGTCAAATAAGATGTGATGTCACAATCCAAACTGGCTTAAGTATTTAGGACCGACAAAAGGATGCAAGTAAAAGAGGCTGGAGTTAACATATGATATCAACTCACGGATGTGTAAGATGTGGCCTACAAAAAATTATGCCCCGTGTGTGTTTCTTTAAATTATTGTAAGCTACTTTCACAAAAACACTTCACTGGATCAATTCTGGACTTGCAGGTGAACTTTTAAAATTCTGCTCTCTCCAGGAAAATGATGGATCAGACAAATCGCCGACATACCGTGTTTTAGCTTGGCGCGTTGCCCCTAGAACGGCAGGAGGTCGATTGGAGAAGGGAAGAGAACCGCCATCGTCTTTCCATTCCTCGCGGAACAGCGCAGTTCCTTCCAGCCCTTCGGAACCGCCCGAACCAAGCCCAGAAGACGATAGCAACGTCCGGAACGGGCTCCGAAGCCTCTCCGTAGGCGCCCTTGCTGCCCAGGAAACCCGGCGGCGTCGCTTTCAGGCCTCGAGCCGGGGTGGATTTACGGTCGCCTCCCAGTCCTGCGAGCGGGAGACGGAGGCCGGCCCTCGAGACAGCCGCGCACGGTAACGACGAAAAGAGGAGCGTCTCCCGAGCAGGAGGCCTGCCTTCGCAGGGGCGTGCCCGGGGGCTGATTTGCCGCCCGCTGGAACCAGTGCCGCTCCTGCGGCTGCCCCGCCGCGGGGTCTGCGCTCGACCGCACTTGCCTTGCACCCCGCTCCCAACGGGGGTGGACAGGCCCGCCCTCCCCCGCCCCGCCGTTACCGTGGAAAGTTTGCACGAGGTTCCGATCTGTCCCGCGCAAAGGCCGGGGCGGCTGCAACGACAGGCTGCGCCGCGACTGGCGTTACCGCAATGGCCGAGCAGAACCGCTCGGGCGCAAGCAGCTTGCGGAGCTAAGCGTGGTGTTTTAGAAGCGCCAGACCTGACCCGCGAAGGACCCAGAGGACTGCTAACTGGCGGCAGTGGGCTACAAACAGCAAGCTCCTTTTTTTTTAAGGTGGAGTGGGTGACCCGGAAGTTTGCAACCCACTTCTGGAAGCATCTTATTAACCCACGTGGCCGGCTTGACATAAGGTGGCAAGGCTTAAACAAGCTTAGCGTAAAAGGGCTTCAAAAAAGCGTGGCCTTGTGAGGACGGTAAGAAGTACAGCTTACGAGGCAACCGTGAGCCCGTTCGACGTCTCCTTACCTTGTTTAAGGGGATTCATATGAATCCCAGTTCTTTGCTGCAACGTTGTTTTGTTTTCCATTCAGTAGCATTACTAGAGAGAAACCAACTGCAATTCATCCAGAAATGGGGCTTCTGTCTTTATCTTTGGTTTTAAAATAAACTATGGTTTGGGCTGTATCCTGGTCTGGATTACCTCATAGGGCTGACAGGTATTGTCTTACGAAATACCAATATCCTCTTTCTGACCAGGGACGAATTAAAAGTGCCAATATATATATATTTTCCAAATCACAACTCATCACTCATGAAAAGACCAAATGGCACCTAAGGGATTGTTACAGTCTAGGTTTCCATAAGCTATGATTCATACATTTATAATGAAGCGGGCTGTAGTCCCTAAACATCCTATGCTATACTTTATTTACTAATTTTAATGAAACTACTAATTCTATGCCACAGATTGCAGAGGATTGGAATACTCCAAACAAATCTGTGAAGACTCACTCGTCCAGGGTAATTGCATCGCAACAAAAGTTTAAAAACAGGCATCTGGATTAGATTTTTCAAGTAGAAGACGTTTCACCTTTTATCCAAAAGGCTTTCTCAATTTATCCAAAAGGCTTTCTCAATTCTGAAATTGAACTGGTAAGAGAGCTGGTATATATGTAAGCTCTCTTACC
>JANHZU010004398.1:94510-117302 GCA_032468055.1 Acrochordus granulatus
ACATTAAAGATCTGGTCAGTTAGCAGCGCAGAACCTGCTTTATGTCTGGTAATTAACTAGGCTTTTTAAGTGAAATAGATTTGGAATACTTTGTATGCCACTTGACTACCCAAATCATACTACAGTAATTATATATATTCTGAATATGTTGAACTTTAATATTCTACTTCTTTGAAAAAAATCAGTGGTATTTCACATTTTAGTTTCCAGGCTCATAATATCAATAATTGCAATTCTTGGCAATTTAGTGTCACTTTAATTTATCTTAATTTTTAAAGTGGATATAAAACTTGCATACATCACTGGATCTACCTGAAACTGTGATTCCTTATAGTCCTTCTGAAGCTTCAGAATTGATTTTCTTTTGCAAATATATCTTTATGTGGGTCAAGACATTAGTACCAATTGAAGTCTTTCTCCAAAGAGAGGCTCAGCAGAAGGCTGGCTGCTTATCTATTGCCTCTGAGAAGTGTAGATATTCTCATCCTATTATCATTGTTCCAGAAACACAGAAATGTCAGTACCTGCTGATTGTATTTCCATGAGTATTATTATTGTCAGAATGGGGTTCCTTTGCTTACCTGTTTCTATTACAGTCTTTTGCCCATCTGTGGTGCCACCACACATGAGATTGGTTCAAGATTGGTATCTTCTTCAGAGTCCCTTTTCATACCTGCCGTCACTCTGCCTCGACAAACAAGCAAAACACTGACAATTGGGGGTGTTTCTTCCTCACCATCACTTGCAACTTCCTGCCCTGGGTCATCGCTACCAGTAGTTCTTGACTTTTGTCCCCAATGAGTACTGAAATCTTGGTTGCTAAGCAAAGTGGTTGTTAAGCAAAATACCCATCTGATTACTTTGCACAACAATTACAATCCCAGCACTCTGGGTTGTGGTTGTTAAGTGATGAAGTAAAAGAGCAAAAAGGCTGCCTGTTGCCTGCTGGAGGATTTCAGCTGTGCACAGAGCTTAAATCCTGGCAGGCAGCCCAGCCCGTTCACTCAACATTCATGCAGCCCATTGAAAGATTTCAGTTCTCTTCTGTGCATGGAGGGGAAGTCCTTTAGCAGGCTGCAAAAGAATTTGCCTTCTCTTCCATGCATGTTCTGTTCCTGCGACTCCATAAAGAATTTCAGCTGCCCTCCATCCTTTTTGCTTGTAACTGTCCTTGCTGGTTTCTCGATTGACGTTCTGGGGAAGCCAGCAGAAGAGATTGCAAATGGCAATTACATGATTTCAGGGTGCATAGCAATTGGTTGTAAATGCGAGCTGGTTGCAAAATTTGGTCATGTGACTGTAGGTGGTGGTGGTGCAACATTTTGTGACAGCTGGAAGTGCTTTATAGGCCATAAAGCACCTTTTCTGAGGGCATCATAAGTATGAACTGTCATTAAATGACCTGTCATAAGTAAAAGATTACCTGAATTTTTTAAAAAGGCTGCCCTAATGAACAAGTAATGCATCATTTTGCATTATTTCTTAGTACTAGTTGAACTAACCAAATTTGCTTCTGAGAGTGCTGGGACGAGAAGGGGTATACCTCTCTTTGTTTCTGTGCTTTGATTAACTCACTGACTACTTATCTCAAGAAATTATGCAAATCTGTAGACTTTTCCATGAAATAGAAACATGGCTTT
Source organism: Acrochordus granulatus (assembly GCA_032468055.1). Lineage (NCBI taxonomy): Eukaryota > Metazoa > Chordata > Lepidosauria > Squamata > Acrochordidae > Acrochordus > Acrochordus granulatus. The sequence continues at coordinate 96,151 of JANHZU010004398.1, forward strand.
CTTTTATGCTTTGCCCACTGGATTGCTGTATTTGGGATTCTTGGGTTTTTTTGAGTTATAAATCTGTCTTATAAAGTCAGGAAGCATCTAAATCTTACACATAATTGCCTTCTCAAATAGTCTTGGTGCTATTTGGGATTATGATGAGGCTCTATCATCATTGATATCTGTTCATATATTTATAAGCTAAGATTTTGAGTTAGGGAAAGTCATAGTTAAATTTTGGAGAGAGGAACTTAACAATTATTGCTGAAAATATTTTTTGTCATTTTTATTTGTTTTCATTCTGTATTTGCATTATTAAAAAGAAATCAGAATGACAATCATTTAATGATATACTAAAATGGAAAGAATTGGATTTGGAAACAAGGCACATTTCCTAATTCTTATACTCCAAAATTAACATGACATTCTTTCCTTTATTTGGTTGTTTACTCAACATTTTCACTGCAACTTTTTATTTAACATTTTCAGTTTTTGTCTCCCTAAATTAATTAAATTAATTCCAAGGCAAAAGCAAGCATGAAAACGAACAAAAATGGAAGTTTTTTTCGGGGGGAGTAAAAACATGTAACCAAATGCTTCCATTCCTCAGCATCAGTTGAATTGATTGTGGTGGGATATAAATGCAGTAATTTATAAATAAACCAATCAAAAATAATTGTTGATTTACTGGTTAAGTCTATTGTAGTTGGAATTTCAAAATATTCTAAGAGGTTTGCCAACCTCTGGCTTAGAGCTTGATTAATATTGATAGATATTGCCTTAAATGCATTCAAAAATAATGTAAAATGAAACAAATAAGTATCCTTCAGTTAGAAAAATATTCTAGATGGCAATATTCTATAAATAAACCAACTATGTTTTCTAACTGAGAATAACAATACATACAATATGCATTTTGTATTTTTAATTTCAGGGAAAGGAAATATTTCACAAATCTATCCGATCAGCCCAGTTTTATTATATAGATACATTCATATTATTGTCCTGTGGAGCAGAATTTTATTTGTTAAGATACTATCTTGATACCAGCAAAGATGAGATAAAACGGTATGTAAATATGTAGGTTTATGTTTAAAGTAGCATTAACAGAAAATGTAATACCATACTCATGATACTTTGTTATGATCTTTGTTAAGATGTGCATGTCTATGCATAATTATTTGAGCACTAACTATTGTTAGTGAAAAAAATAGTAAAATGTAACATTTCTTGTGCAGCAGCTTTCAGAAACAGAAACATTGATATATATTTCTGGTATTTGCTATAGCTATTAAGATTATACAGATAGTAAGTATTCATTATGCATGCCGCAAAATATGTAGCTGGAATTACTGCAGTAGCCTGAAGAGGAAGTAATGTAGGAAAATGAATATTGTGATTGGAATCTTTACATACTTAACTCAGATAACCCCCTCTCCAATAAAAACAGAAAAATGCTTCATATTTACCTTGTGTAATAAAATGAAAATTTTGCTATAAATAAAAATCATTATTACTAAAATGAAAATGAATAACGTCCCAAGAGAGAAGACTGAGTTTGATCATAATTATTTCTTTTTATTATATCAGATTTAATTTTAAAACTGTTGTGGAATTTTTCTTTTACCTTTCCATTATATTATTTCTAGAGTTATGAAATATATAGTGTTATCTATATTGCAGCAGTATGAGAAAATAATCAGTTAAAGCTATTATTTATAATAGTAAATATCATCCTTAACCATAAAAGAAACTTTTTTAAGGTGAATTTGGTATATCAGTAGTACATTGATATAAGAAAAGGAAAAAAAATTGAGTGACTTTGTCTCCTGGCTAAAATATTATTTCAAAATGGTTTTAGGATCCAGTGTAATATGTCAGCATTGCTTAATAGTATGAATCAACTAATAATTTAAAAGACAGTCAAGTAAAAATATTTACGAGATAGATTGTTTTAACTGAAAAAGAGAAAAATCAGTAATGAGAAAGAACTGAGATTATTGATTTTATAAACTTAGCCATTTCTCATTTGACTGATAGAATTACAGTACACGGAAGACTAACAAAATAGCTATTACATTACCCTAATCATTTATGTAGTATCATTTTCCCTAATTTCTTCCATGTGTGTATCATACATTACTCATGTTTCAATCTATGTTCCAAATTTTTTTTTCTATTTCATCTTTTTTCCAAATCTGACTTACTAGATAGCAGGAACAGATTCTCAGATTTGGAAAAAAGATGAAATAGAAAAAAAATTTTGGAACATAGATTGAAACATGAGTAATGTATGATAATTTCTCATATTAAAGTTATACTTTATAGGGTGATTTGAATTGTGAGGGCTCATTCATACCATCATAGTGTCTGTATTCTTCCAATACTGGACACACCTATGTGTAGGCCAAATAACTAGGACTGAACTTCATAGTTTGATTATTGACTTGTTTTTTCCATAAATTAGGATTTGAGTATAGAGGTTCCACAGCAACACTGCAGCATGAAAACAGGAATTTGAACTCTTTATGCCTTGTTATGCTACTGATCTAGACCAAGTCGTCTAGGTTTACAATTTGCATTGCAAAATAAAATCAAAATAAATTGGAGCTTTATTGCACACAAAACTCTTGATTCAGAATTGGATCACCAATTTAAAAAAAGTTAAAATAACTCCCTCCCAGTTTTCCCCTCTCTGCCTGGTTCAACAAGTGATTCATTGGAGGAAAACCCACCCTTCTTTTTGGCCACTGTATTGCTTTTAAATAAAAAATAAAATGAAATAAATGCCTTAAAAACAAACTCTAGAGAAAAATTATCCTAGGTGGGAGAAAAGGAAAGAATTTCCATTGCATAAGCAGATAGCCATTCACAATATTTTGGACAAGATCCAGAGTATAACAGAAGTGCGCAAAACAGAAGAATTTGACCCTTTAATTATCAAGCTGAGTTTGCTTATGTTGTATAGGATCATCTGAATTTTTTTCTCAATTGTCACAGTATAACTCTAGGAAAACAATATTTTCCAGCATGCAGGGAAAGAACTTTGCCATTGGGATAGATGCATAATTCTTAAACTTTGCAGATCTTGATTAGATAGAAGATATGAATTGTTTTCATAGGTTAAATCTGTAAGTAATATAATATCTGGTGCATGTTAATGAAATATGGAAAGCAAAGATCTGCAGTTCTAACAAAACATAAAAAGATTTTTCATTTTTTTTCATAAAATATTCAGATCCTGTACTTCTCCAAACTTGACAAGGCAAGAATGCAAAATATGTTAATACAGAGGCTATTAAATGTGGCTTAAAAAATGGGGATTTTATTTTCAGTTTTGCTTCATGAATCTACAAGTTACATGTTCATATGATTTATTTCTGCAGATATAGAACTAAGAGTATGTGCAAATCAATACAGAAATTTCCAATGACGTCTACTGTGGAAATTACCAGTCTTTCAGCAGTAAATGAATTCTATTCCTGTATCCTCTTACTATCATTGTTATTGTTGTTATTATGAAAAAGGATTAGTTCTTTACTTAGTTTTTTTTTACTATAATAGTAAGCAAAAATAAAAAAATAAAAAGCAATATGATCAGCTTTCATATTCTGGTAACATTGTCATGTTGTACAATCATTAATGATTGAAATCTGGGATCATGTACTTGTATGGTGCTGGCTCCTGGACCTCCATGTCACCACTACTGTGGCCTGGTCTGATAGAGGTTGATATCCTAAGTTACTTAAATGCAGTACACAGCCTGAAAATACTTATGCCATATTTATAACATGTAATTTAGCTAACAGAACTTTAACTTAAAGAAATGACAGATATTGTATTGGCAGCTGGGAGTAACCGAGCACTAGAAATATTTGACCTCAATGCGGGCTGTAGTACAGCAGTGATAAGAGATGCTCATTCTAGATCAGTTCACCAGATTTACCAAAATAAGGTAGGTATGTTTTCTATTTATATTACCATTGCAAAGTGCAAATGAACAGAATAAGAACATATAAGAACAAGTTTATCATTAAATAACTTGAAAGTTTATAAGATGATGTATATTTTGAATGTGTTTAACTTGGTTGGAAAAATTCTGTTGCATTGGATGGTAGGACTGGGCAAATAATTCAATGTAGTTTTGCTCCTCTGGATCTGCTTGTGGAGCAGTTACAACCACTCAAAGTTCTGTGACTTCTTTGAAGGGAATCTATAGGACGTTTGTTGTGAGTTGGAGAACTGAAGCCAGCTTCTGATTTCAATTTTAATATTTGGCATTTGTACCAAACTTTTTCAGCATGGAAAGTTCTTGTCCAGAGGTTCATCTAACCAATTGTGTTTTCTTCCCCCAAGATATTACTTTCTATTTCCCTCAACTTCCCATTTTATTTTTCCCTGAAAATTAATTAGCATTTCATGTGCATTGAATTTATTGATTGTTCACTGAAATTGTTATAATGTCCTACGATCCCTCTCTATTTTTTCCTTTCTTTTGTAAATGCATGTTTGTCTTGTGTTTTTGGAAATCATAGGGTTTCTGGAGTTTTCCAAGATGCACATTGAGGGATGTTTGGAACATAGAAATGCATTCAATATTATTGGCTAGGCACAATCTGCATATTGCAATCGTACCATATGATGTAAGAAATTCAGGGTTTAACTCAAGTTATTTGACATCTGCTTTGTCAAATGTTTTGTCTTCATGAAACAATATTTGCATGTTTCACACATATGTTTTAATTTTTTTTGTTTTGGAACATTAGGAATTAAATCAAGAAAGTTTTAATAGATGCTATATTTTTGATCCAGAGATTCCATTGCTTCATGCTGAAATGTCATACGTTTGTCCATCATTATTTTTCATCAAAATACATGCATAAAATTTGTTTGAAATTCCAGCAAGTTGCAGCAGTTGCATGCTGTTCTATTAGCATACAAAGGATTTTTAAAAGTTCTGTTGCATAAATATAATTGGAAAAGTACAGATGCCCCAGTGAGTTCTATCCTCTGTCTTTAATTTTCTGAAATGTTAGATAAATTATTTTATGCTCCATTGGTAAATGTATTGTTTCAGTATGTTTCGCACAATTAATTTGCTTGCTAATTTGCATCCCAGTCTTCAACGGTATTGTTAGGAGGCAGGTCCTATTGATTTCAGTTGTATCTATTTCCAAGTATTGTACTCAAGCTTAGATCAAATATTAAAAAAGAAAAAAAAATAAATACATTTTTGAAAGCTAATTAGTCTATAATTGATTGGTTTTTCATTTTAATGACAAGAAAGTAGATTATAATCTTAGGTGTTTGCCACAGAAAGAATGAATGGTAGCAGTAGTGTCAATTCCATAATAAGTTATGTATCTGTCACGTAAAAGGAAGTAAATCTAAATAATACTGTCAATACCTCCTTCCTGTGTGCTAATTTATTCCATGTCAGTACTATGGATGTTTACACAGTAAGACATTGAACATAAAGTATGATTTGGCAAGATGCATGACAGAACCACTGATTTTCCTTGTGGTAAAATGTTATTTGGAGACATTAATTTTCATAAATTTGAACTGATTGTTCTTCCTAAGTTTTCCTTCCCATGAATTACAGTATGTTTTTGTGAAGGATGCCTTTATATTCTGCAGAATTTTATGTTCATCAAAGTGTATGCTTTCTTTTATATTATATACATGTGAATTGTTCAACAAGTAGTTGTTTCTGTCATATTAGAAAGTAGACATGATTGCTGTTTTTAGATCTTCCAAAATTACATAAGTAATGTATCTGGTATAGTATGATTCATTTTAGCTAGCTTGCTAGAATTTTTAAGAGCTTAATCTGTACAGGATATGCTGATCTGTCTGATTTTAGTATGTCAGTACTTCTGAATTTTCTTGTTTTGCAAACAGACTCTTAAACTATATGGATCTTGTCACTTTAGATACTACCCTTCTCCTTATTCTCATTCTTTAAAATTAGCTGAGCATATCTTTCCAGTACTATCTTTACTCTAGGTTTTGTCAGTGGCTGTTCTAAATTGATAAAATTGTACATTCTTCAGGATTTTGAGATGATTACTGGGAGAGACTTTAAATGCAGCTATTTAAAAATATTCTAAGCTTTTCCCCCGAAGATTTAGTGTCTTCATTGTCATAACACCATAGTGCTCTGCAAGCATCCTACTATACTTCTATTTCTGAAATGGAAATAAATACATAGTGTTGATTGAAATGATTCACTTCACAGAAACCCTCATATCAGGAGGTGGCTGAGTAGGAAATTTATTTTTATAAGCCACCCAGGGTCACTAAGAGTGAGTTGGGTGGCCATATACATTTTCTTAAATAAATAATGTGGATTAACTGTACTTGTCCCACTAAACCATGAAATGTGAGAGATTCTGATTTAAGTGTTTTAAAAAGTGGAAGAGGCTGCTCTATTAACTATTTTTTTAAAAAAAAAACCTTATATGCCTACAGCATAAATCAAACCTTGGACTAAAAATCATAGGAATGAAATTTTGTATTTGGTTGCTTATCAATCAAATCTTTTAATCTTAGACTAAAACATTATTTAACACTCTGAGTTGCTTTGGCAGTATGTAGTCAGTAGTTTAAGGAAGACAGACACATTGGGACATTATCTAACTTATCCCTACTACACTGTTAAGCTCATTAGTTGGACTACAGACAGCCATCCATCTTGAATGTCTTTTCTGTTATAACATTAAAACAGTTTCTTAGAATGATTTTAGCATAGATATTTATGTTGTTTTATGACACCAATCTGTTATAACACTTAAGTGTACTAAACTCTACTAGTATCATTTGTTATATGTTGGCCCTTTCTTCTGTTTTTTCCCCATGTCAGCAGAATGACTTCAAGCTAGTTTAGCAGAGTTCATTTTGAAATTTGTGGACATAAATCCACATGGGGAATGAAATTGGTCTTCTTTTTATGAAAAATGGAAAATTACAATCCTAAATCAACTTTGTGAACATATATTCAATCTTTATAATGAAATGCTGGCAGTAAAAGATCATGGCTATATTAAGCAAATGCCTTGAGAAGAAAGGCTTTAGGAAGAGATGCTGTTAGAGGTAGAAAATGAAGGTGGAATCCACCAGATGCACATACTATTAAATAACAGGCTAATGGGAATATTATTTATGTAATATAAAGGTAAAATGTAAAGATTTCTCCTGCCAGTTGTTGCCAACAACAGCAACTAGCGTGTAGTGCTCATTTTGGTTTCATAGCTGAAGAGCCAGTGTTGTCCAAAGATGCTTCTGTGGTCATGACTCTATGCCAAGGTGCATGGATGCTGCTCTTTCCCATCAAAGTTGGTGCCTATTTATCTACTTGCATTTTTATATGCTTTCACTACACACATATGCATGCACGTACACATATTCACATATATATACACATGTAATTTTATTTATTATTTTATTAAATTAAAAAATAAAATATTGTATATACCTTTATTCATTTAAAAATACAAACAGAAATTATATAAAATTATCATATTGTTAACCTTAAAAATTGTTAATCTTGTATACAGTATGCTGTTTCTTTTCTTTTTTTGCTATTGCCATATATAATATACAAACATATTTTATTCTTAAAACAATGGTTGCAATCCAGGTCCAGGTGGAATGCATTCTTAAGTCTCAGGAAAAATCAGGTGGGCCATTAAATGTTGACTTTAAATATAAAAAGCACAGACTTATTGGAAGATTTATTTATTATACAATTAGTCAACATTTTTTCAATGGTTTACTGCTATCATTTCAGACTCAATTTCAAGCCCCACATAATTGACCAGACCAAGGAAGCAAGGAATTTTAGGAAGGTATTTTTAATTTCATCTCTGGTAAATAGAGAAACTTGGAAACTATACGTACAGTTTCCCAGCGTTATTTATAATGAGCTGAACAGTTCATGACACTTTTGCTCAGATTTTCCCCACCTGGGCTATGTTGACATCTGTGAGATAAACTGTCAATTGACTTGTCTGTGGCTTTCTCTTTGTTTCGTTTCCCAGCCTCCTTATTGTCTCTTACACCCAATAAGGTTTATTAACCTAGTGTGAATATTCAATCATTTTAATAAATGATTTATTAAAATCATTTGTAGTGGAAGAGTAAGGTCTTCATCCAGTTTTAAGGGCACATATTCTCCTTCCATAGAACATCTTTCTTCTTGCCCCATTCCCAGTGTTTGCCCCAAATCATTACTGAAGGGTCATGTAATCTTCTGAAACAGATCACGGTATGGGATTGGATAATCTGTTCTGGCAGAATAGTAGCAGAATAATGCCAGTGGATTTCTATTTAATAAAAATAAGAAAAAGTTTTTTTTAGATTCAATTTGCATTTGGAGTTGACTGAAATGCTACCTTTATAAACCTCTAGTGAGATAATATTCAGGATGCCAGAACTTGCAGAAAGAACCACCACATAGATTCCTGTGCCTGGCTCTTTGGTTAATAAAGTTAATGAACATCTTCTTGTCTACTGGGCTACATATTGACCTTTAATTCAGAGCTTTGGATGAGAGACAATTTTTAGTATTATCCAACAAGCCTGAACATAAGCCACAAGAGTACCCTGTGTCTATAATATAATTCCATAATAAATGTACTTCCAAAACTATGTTTCTTGGATGCTTCTTGATCATCCCCAGATCTCAACAGGTTCCAATTTCTTTTGAATGCAAGCTATAATTGGCAATTTATCTCAGACTTGCTGCTGTAATTGTATTGTTTAAAACACATTTCATCTTGATCTTGTTTAACAAGAAATTGGCAAATTTTGTAGATGCCATGTGCCCTTATATAATCTCACATAATGGTGTAGAAACTTGGACATTTTTAAAAAATGGGAAACTAAAATAATTAATATTATACACATAATAACAGCCATTGGCAATGGTATTAAACTTTGGGATTTGGGATAGGAGATAATTAAATCTCTTAAGATTTCAGTGACCTTACTTTTCATGATTTCCTGTAAAAAAGTGAAGCCTTGAGATGTGAAGCATATATCAAATTTTATTGACAAATTTGGTATTCTTATATAAAGTTTGTGAGATTTTATAGAATCATGGAATTGAAAGTGATCTTTTAGGTCATCAAGTTCAACCTCCTGCTCAGTACAAAAATCAAATTAAAGCATCCTAGACATGGGTTTGGCACAACAGTATTCTTACAGATATCATGGGCATCCATGGGCTCTCATGCTGATGCCTATTCTAAGTATTTACACTTTTTAAAGTTAAATAACATATGCTTATAGCTGCCGAACATTATTAAAGTTAAGGTCTTGCAGTATACAAAAACATACATTATAAATTTACTAATGTTTGCCTATGTTATATTGGCTGCTAACCCGATTGAACACTGAGACATCTTCAGAGATAAAACAAAAGCTTTATTGAAAGTTACCTTCATACTAAATATTATCTTATGCTGCAATATGGCTGCAATATGGAGTGTAGGAATCAACAATAACTTTAGATAGGGTGAAAACTCAATATCTAATGCTTTTTGAAGTGCTGAAACAGCAGCTTGCATTTTATCTAGCTGTTTAAATGTAGCGGATTATATTTTTTGAGATGCTAAAATCCCTTACTGCCACTGACTTTCTAGCCCATACAAATTTTTGACTTGAGGAGGAAAATTGCTTGATAAATGAGAACATGATAATAGAATTGACCATCTGGCATGTAATCATTGGGTTATCTGAAAGACAAATACTTATCTCCAAAGAAGAAACAAAGATGAACCTTCCAGAATTTGAGAATTATAGTTCACGCATCTTCCTGATGAAAACAAGTTTAAATTCTCAGAAGAATGGCTGCCAGAAGACACATTCAAAATATCTTAAAGCCTTAAGACAGTGGTTGATATGGTAAAAGAAGCTGTTTTAGAAAGTGTTTCAAAACTATTTTTGTGGGAAAAAAATATAATTATTTCTCCATTTAGCTTTGTTCTGTGGGTGCTACTGATTTCTCAAGTGCTCCTATAGGAGCAGGCTCTGCTGAACATCATAGTATTCTGCTTTCCTAGATTTGCACATTGAATAAAATCAATAGAAATTCTTAGTGCTACTATGATATATAAAATTTATTTTAATATCATTGAGCAGAAACAGAGTACTGCAAAGCCTAAAATTAACAATTCTCCAAATGGTTGTGTGATATTTAGATTGAGGAAAAATCGGATCCCTTGCAAATTTTGGAGAAAGCATCTCTGTTATCACTGACAGTAGTTGTAGTATAAGGAAAAAGTAAAACTTATTTTTAATATCTTTTTTCTGGTTACATATTTCTTTTATAGTATCTGTATGAATCTCCCAAGGTTTATTCCTACTACAGGTAGTTCACGATTAGCGTGAGTTCAAATAGTGCAAAATTCGATTTAGTGCAATTTAACCATTGATACCAGGTTGCTTTTTAAGCAAGCCAAAACTGAATTAGTGCAAGGTTAATGCATGCACAGTTTACTGTTGGGATTTTTATACACTAATAATTTATGCAAAATTAAAAGCAAGGTTCCATGCAGGGAAAGCTAAAAAAGAAGAGATTAATTTTATAGAATTACAGCAGAATATAGGAATATAGGAGACAGCAGGTATACTTTGGATATGGATTTATTTTTTTCCGATTATACAGTATTTGATTAATTAACCTATCAAATTTGTGTTTAAAAGATTAATTTCCTAATTCCATCAAACTTGAATCAATTACCCTATTTTCCATAGTAATTGTATGAGCTTGAATAATGCAGTATTTTTATGGGATTCATTAATTATTCTAATGGAGAGTTATTTGTAATGTTCTGGGTGTACATTCTTGCTCTTAGTATATATTTAAATAATTTGGTATATTTGACAAGAAGCAAAAGTAGACAAGTTGACATGCCATGAAGACTCCAGGCATTGTTGCATGTTCTGTTGATTTTCAACAGTAGAAATGTTTTCTAAATCATATAAGCTACTGTAATTTTAAAACTAATGTTTGTTTTCTTTCAGGGATCATCTTTTAGTTGTCAGCAACATGAAGCTTACAATCTCTTTTTAACAACAGCCATTGGGGATGGTATTAAACTTTGGGATTTGAGAACACTGAGGTAACAGCTGGTCATTTTACTGTTTGTCATGTTTCCTCTGAGTAATTCTTGATTGTACTTCACAAGTGCTTTTTAATTTTTTTAAAAATTTTAAAATTAACAATTTCTTTGAAATACCTGATATTTGCGAAGTTGTGGAACTTCTTTATGATCTCTCTTGAAGGATGATTGTTGAATCTTGGTTAGCCAAGCTTTGAAACAGCTCCTTAGAACTCAGAAATAAGGGAACAGATAAATATTTCTGAATAAATGTTTGTTTTAATTTATTCCCAGACATAAATAATCTTATTGTTTCTGTTAAATATCATTTAATATAAGCAGTACAAAATTGCAAAGTTATTGTGGCATCAAATAAAAGTCAAAATGTTGACTGTACAGTATAGCATTTTGTCTTCCTCAAATGCAGTTGCTGCTTTGGAAAGACAGCTTTCTGAATACAGCATATAATCAACAAGTAAAGACTGTGGGATTATTTAGGCACATGGTAAAAAATAGCCAGTCTACATATGTTCTTGCATGAGTCTGAGAAAAAAATATGGAGAATGTTGCATAGGTTCTATTATATCATTATAATGATAAGATTGATATTATCAAGCCAATGAGAAAAGCTTGGGAAAAGACAAATATAAAATGAAAATATAGCATAAAAAAGAGAGGCAGGGGAGCAAGGGTTTGTGCCATGTAAGTCAGACAAGTCTAAGTACAGGGAAAAACTGATGTATCCCAATTGGTAGTATTCATGACCATTTTACTTAAGGATTAGCAATTTGTTGCATACATTTTTGCATTGTATCTGATGAAGTAAATTGTAATCTACAAAACATGTGTGTGGTACATTTCTTTCTCTTTCAGACACCACAAGTGTTTTGTTGATTATACCTGAATATGCCAACTTGTGTTATTTCTGATATTACCTAAGGGACTGATTCTTGATTCTAATTTTTATTGTAATTAATAAAATGGCCTTAAGTTATCCCCTCCTCCAAAATTTAAGTGACTTTTAAAACAATTGCAGTGAACTTAACAAATTGGAATGCACCTTTTTATTGTTAAAAAGTGGTCAGTTGTCTGAACTGGAAAACAGTTCAATATAGGATTACAAACTACAGAAGCAGTACAGGAAAGCACACATGGGAGATCTTGTAAATCATTATATGTTCAAGTCAAATGTATTGGAAGAAAATTGGTCTGGAAGAAGTTGGAGGCAATTCTGAATCTTACCTTTGAAATAGGAATTAGCAGGTTTTTTTTCAAACGGCTTATTACTCCTAGCAAATTCTAAATAATGTAAAATGAGATACTTAGGTTAAAAGGTTAATTGGATTATATCTTATTTTTTCCTATCAATTGGTTTAACTACTGTTCACAAATATTAAAAAATTAAAAAAATTTAACAGGTTACTTATTTGCTGTCTCCTTTTAAAACATTAAAGAATAGCAGGGGAATGGTAAAATAGTTAAAATATAATCTGTATAAGTAGTTTGTCTATATTGCAATACTAAATTATGCAGTATAATATGCTATACAGTTGATTATTTTTAGAGCCTTTGATTTCCCCCCTCCTTTTTCCTCCTCTTATTTATATTTTCTCTGGTTTGTAGCAGCTCTCCCAGCACGGTTGACTGGTTTGATCATGGTGCTGTGATCTCAGCTGCAGTTGACTTTGTGGGCCTGATGCTATAGGTGTTCTTGTCCATTTTGGCTTCTAATGATATTAGGAAAAATTAGTGGAAACTTTAAAATCTGAATTCCAAATTATATAGACATTCGTTTTTAAAAAAAATAGAATTCACCATCACCTGCTGAATTGAAACCATAGTCTTCAGTAATGAAACTGTAGAACTGTTTCAGAATATTTTATCAGAGGCAACAGCAGTAGCTTGTTCATATAACTTAGAGAGTCTTTTTGTAAAAAAAAAAAAAGAAATAAGAATATAAAAACCATTAGATCACATGAAAATCCTAACTATACATTTGTTTGACTGACCAGATTCTCTCAGAAAAGAAGCTCTCTCTTCTTTGTCTCACCCATGGGGACTCAAATGAATGGCCCCTTGGATCTTCATGCCTGGTTTCATATCTACATTAAAAGCACAATTTTCCGACAGATTATCAGAATTATAGTATATGAAGAGGATAACAGTCTGCAATGTTAAAAATCACTTTTCTGTTATGACAGTGATGAAAAAGTATCTTTACAATCAATCCTTACAGGTCATGCTGGGAGAAACATTGTCACAATAAGACAGAAGTGCTTCAAGCTATGCTGGATGGGATTATTTTTATCTGTGAAAACTCAGAGCCTACTGGTTCTCATGAATTCATTGATGAACCCAGTTACCTAAGTTTTTGTGGTGTCCAGAAATGTGTTGGCATGGTTAAGGGTGGTGAGCAATTCTACACATTCTTGGAGATGTCAGATTTGGCCATGATAACTTATGTTATGGTAAAGTGTCCTTTGGACTACCATGACATATTCTGAAAAGAGCTCAGAAACAGAAAAGAGCTAGTCCAAAATGCTGCAACCAGACTGATGTCTAGAATTGGTTAAAAGGAATATTTTTCTTTTAATATTCTTATTACCCTTCTTAATACTTTACACTGCTGGCAGTCTATTTCTGGAACCCTGTCAAAGCACTAGTTATGATCTACAGATACAAATGACTTGGCCCAAGTTTATTTGAAATATCTTATTTTTCCTTATGAGCCAATGAGAATGAGAGGTCATTCTCTCTGTGTTGCTGCAGTTGGGAGTAACTTCTACTGCAACTGGAGTTATTTCCATGTTCATATTTACAAATTTAGTATTTTGGTAATGAATCACTATGAATATTCTTTAATGGAATGATGGATTACAAATGCAATAAATAAATGATAATCATTTTTTCAGAGGCATAACTTTAGTAGAGAAAAATCAGGTGGGCCATTAAATAGGTCAAACAAATTATTAATAAAATGACCAGTCATCTATATGTGCATTTATATTTGAGCAATTTGTAATGTAAAGAGCAGAGAGACAGTGGCACACTGGTTTGCTTTAGATTTGGAGAAATCTACATTTCCTGCCTATTTTCTGTTTATAGTTTGCATGTGAGAATATTATTCTACATGTCAATTACCCCAGCCTTTCTTGTAGCACCTACAAGTTATGTGACAAGGATTTAATTACATAGAATACCACCAATTAGCTAATTTCTTTGAAATATTTGGAAGTATGTTTTGCTTTCAGCAGTATGTGGCATTTGAATTATTGGTTCCTCCTATGTTAAGTCAAAGAGGGAAAAGATGCATGTCCTTCATAATCTATGAACATCTTGATCTGTGAATGTTCTCAGAGATATATGAGTCTGGATTTCAGAATTGTATATTATGAGGATTATTAGCTTGGATTTCATAATTGCATATTATGATATTATGCATTCAGTGTAAAAAAGCTGATTGATGAGTAAAATCTATTTATTTGTTTTCCACCCAAATTTTAAAAGCAGCTTGGATTGTCAATTTTTAAACGATTTTTTAACAAATAAGAACTACAAGCATTAGGATTTATTTTATTTGTAAATTTTGGAACAGATTAAATGAGTTTATATTTTCATAAACCAGGAGTCGCCATCCTCATATATAAATCTGAGTACTCTAAGAATTAACCAATTAGCTGTTACTAAAATGTAACAAATTTTCATCTAATTTCTTTCATTCTCTTAATCAAAGAGAGAGTATGGGAATGAAATTTTGCTTAGAGTTCCACCTTTTTTAGACACAAAACAAAGAGGATATTGTATTCAGTTATGGAATGACCCACTGTTTTTTAGTAAGAGTATTTTATCCGGTTAATTTGCTGTATATTGTAATATTGCCTGTAAATAAAGCTTCTGAATATATCCAGTAGAGAGACACTTAAAATTTCATTTGAAATAAATAATTGCTTGCTGAAATAGATGGTGGCATGTCTATAATCTTGGCTAATCTTGGTTGAACCTGATTAGTTCTTTGATAGGAAACCAAATCCTAGTACAATAGGGGATATTGGAAGGTCTTGGAAAAAGACAGTGCAAATGACTTCCATATTATTGCTAAAGAACCTGAAATCAAGTTGCATTCAAGGAGGATGTAACTTCACTATATTAAATACTTGCTATTAAAGTCAGTTTTCTAAGTAAATATTTAACAATATTTACAACGTAGAATAATGCTTCCAAAGTGTAGTTCTTTATTTGCTTATAATATACAGACAGAATGTTGCAGACTAAACTTAACCTGCAGATATACTGTACCCTGGGAGATTCTAGGGAATGGCTATCCTAAATCTTTTCCTCCTCCATGTCAGGCTCTGGAGTATGTTATATACTCTTTTGCCCCCTTTTTTGGAATGCAGTCCCTCCTTCCTGGGAAACTGTTGCATTACTGTAGTCCATCACGTTACTTCCCCTTCATAGACACATTTCATCACATCTTGCTTCTTAATATTTTTTAAATTTATATTTATTTGTATCCCGCCTTTATTATTTTATAAACAACTCAAGGTGGCACCCTCCTCCTTGTATTTACCTAACAACAGCAACCCTGTGAGGTGAGTTGGGCTGAGAGAGTGTCTGGCCTAAGGTCACCCAGCTGGCTTTCATGGCTAAAGCAGGATTAAAATTTACAACCTCCCAGTTGGTAGTCTTGAATACATCGTATAGAACAGTGTTGAAAAAATTCTGAACCTATATATGAAACTAAAACGATACTGGAAAATAAACTGATTTGTATTCAATGAAAAATACCAAATTCTTACAACTCATCCATCAAAGATGAGGAAGTAAAATAATAGATTTTCATGTCAGTTACCCATTTTCAGCTAAAATAAGAACATTGCCTTTATTCTCATTTACTTTTCTTGAATGCTTGCTCATGTACATATATGAACAAGCATACACATATTCTCTCATGCATCACTATAGTGTCCTAGCGTAAGACCCTTCTTACATTTATGTTGTAAAAAATTAAATATGCAAAACTTTTACTAGGACTAAGTAAAATATATGTTTTTTTAAAAAAAGAAGTCTTCAAAATATATAGGAAATGTATGCTGATCTAAGTGGGTTGAACTTGTCTTCCTAACTATAATAAGTGTCAAGCCCAGAGAACAGCAAGTTGAACTACAGTAATACTGGAATTCTCAAATAATGTAGAAGACTCAATTACAATTCTGCTATTATTGTCAGAATCATAACTAAATCTGAGACAGATACTGTTTCTTTGAGATACTTAACATGAATGC
This sequence comes from Acrochordus granulatus, assembly GCA_032468055.1. Classification (NCBI taxonomy): domain Eukaryota; kingdom Metazoa; phylum Chordata; class Lepidosauria; order Squamata; family Acrochordidae; genus Acrochordus; species Acrochordus granulatus. The sequence goes on from JANHZU010004398.1 coordinate 112,529, forward strand.
ACATGTTATTATCTTACTGTAATGCACAAAATACTTAAACTCATTTTTTTAACAATTGAAGCATGTTACAGTATATCATTTTCTTTTATCCAAATCATGTTGGGTATATTCTGCAGCATATAATAATGCCTGTGAATAATGCTTCTGAATATTCCCATAATTGTATGACAGAGATAAATAGAATTTATACTGCACTAAAAATAATGAGTAGCTTAGAAGCCATAAATTTAAAATTTGTGGTATTTAAATTTATTTAACTTCTGCAGGTGTGAGCGCCGCTTTGAAGGTCATAATTGCCGCTGTTATCCATGTGGAATCAGTATTTCTCCTTGTGGCCAATTCATTGCTTGTGGATCTGAAGATAAATGTGTATGTATAATAGTTTAATTCTGACACAATTCAGTATTCCAATTGCCAAAAGTGCTGTATTGCGCATCTTTCTAGCAACAAGCTGCAGGAAAAAGTAAGGTCCAACTTGTAGATTCTTGGCAGTGATGAGGGAGATGCATGTACTCTAGTTGAATATTGCCTTGACAGTTTAAGGTTATGTGAGATTGCCCTGATCAAGTTATTTCCATATGAGCATTTCTCCCTACCTAGTTAGATATTCATATGGAAAGCAGCTCAAGTAGACACCTTGATTCATTGGAGAATAAGGAAGAGGTGGAGGTACAGCATAATCAGATTTGGTTATTGCAGCCAATCCCAATAAAAGGTCTTCTCATGGAATTAATTTCCTAGTCTGGTCTATCTATTAGAACTGGTAGCCTCAGACCCAAACAGTGAAAGTAACAAGTATTTTAACTCTTCATATTGCCATTTAGTTGCATCAGGTAAGTTATGTTCTTTTTTTAGTGCTTCAGAATTTTTAAAGTAGTATATATTTTTTGATTGGGAGTATTAAATAAATTTTCATCACAAATTCTCCAAAAAAAAGTTTTTCCAATCATTTTAAAATGGGGATTACTCTGCCATCTCAGCTTGTTATGAAAGTTGGAATGAATTATTTTATTTATATAGTAGTAATTTTATAACAAATTAAAATTATAGAATAGTAAAATTAAAAACAATGAAAGCAAATAAAATATCAAGTAAAAAAATAAAAATGACAGCAAGCACAAAATGTACTTTCTTATGACCCTCGTTATGGATGCTAGTCTGAACCAATTTATCTTGCTATTTGACTACAAACCACCTAAAACTAGTTAATGCCTCCTTTGGTTTATGACAATAACAGAAAACAAGACATTAGAAACATTCCTATGTGTCCTCATATGTATATATATAGTTCACATAGTTTGAGGATCTTTTCTTAAAATAGGCTACTTTTTTAATTAAAATACTTACTGATGTTCAAACAAGAATGTTATAGAAGTAATACAGTAGACTAAGAATATAAAAAGTAAGTAGATTGTGCTGATGTATTTATTGAAATATCATAGGAATTATTGAAAATAATATGGAAAATACTTCAGTTAAAAAAAGGGCAGTTCCAAAAAAATGGTACTCCCAGTACTCTTCTTTATGTACTTTTTAAATGATACTCATTATTTTGAATGAATTCATAATAGTGGTATATGGTAGAAATGTATAATATGAAGCAAGAATAAAATCATAGGGTTGGAAGGGACCTTGGAGGTCATCTAAATCAGCTTCCTGTCTGTAAAATAATACTCATAGCATTCCAAACAAATGGCTGTCCAATTCTTTCTTGAAAGACTCTAGTGGTGCAGTGCCCATAACTTCAGGAAGCAGCCTGTTCCAGTTCCTCATTATCCTTTTTATATTTGTGGCAATCAGAACTGGTCAGAGTATTTCAGGTGCAGTCTGGGCAGTGCAAAAAAAACAGTACTATCACTCCCTATGATCTTAACATTTTAGCTCTCTTGGTGCAGCCCAAAACTGTATTGGTAGTTCATGTTTAATCTGTTGTCTCCAAGATTCTTCTCACAAATACAGTTGCTAAGTCAGGTGTTACCTGACTATACCAGTGCATTTTCTTTTTTCTGCTGACATGCAGTACTTTACATTTTTATTCAAGACTATAAAATTCCTTTTGATTCAGGTGCCTTCTTTTGGGATGTTACCAGTCTCTCCCAAATTTGTGTCATCTGTAGTTTTATGAGCATCTTTTCTGTTCTTGCATCTAAATAGTTTATAATATTGAAAAGGACAGAACTTAGGTACTACATTACATATGTCCCTCCATGTGGACATAGAGACATTAAGTACAAACCAATTAAATTATTAAACCAAATCCATATTAATCTGGAGATTAATACTGAAAATATGAAAGGCAAAAGTGAAATACACAAATGAAACATTTAAGAAATTTCAAAGGAAGTGTTGATTAAATTGGGTATGCATATGTGTGTGGTCCAAGAATTACTTACAATAATTGTTTTATTGTAGCTGCCAAGAGTTGTTTTTTAATTTGGCAGCATATAAATTTAATAGATAAATAATGTCTGCAAGTATTCTCCTTTTTCTCCCTGCATATGTACAGTACTGTAAGAAAAAAATATCCATTATTTAAAATGCATGTGTATATTGTACACGTTTTCAAGAAGAGAGTGTACAGTTTTTGGCATGCAGTATCCTCCTATGCCCCAGTCTTAGTTTCTTTTTAATTAGTTATGGAAAGACACCATTATATTAGTGAATCCCTTTTAAACCTGATGGCTTTAGAGAAAGTGTTGAACATAATCTCTGTATTCCAATGAAAGAAAACTAAAGTAAATGTGTGAGTTCTGAAAACAGGAGAAATTATAATGATGTGAATAGAACAGTTTAGCTAAAAAAGAAAGATATAAAAATAAATATCAATAATTTCTGACTTAGTAATTTTAGTACAAGAAATAGATGAAATATTTAAATAATTTAATTTGGTTATAGCTAATTATATTTTTATGTATATGTGCCTTTTCATTGGTGATGACTATCAAATCATCTTAATTGTTGTTGATTCTTAGCAACCACATAGATAAATCTTCTCTAAGATGATCTATCCTTAACTTAGTCTTTCAGGTTTTCCAGTGGAATATCCATCACCAGTAACTGAGGTCATAGAGCTTGTCTTCTTTTTTCCCTTACCCAGCACTATAGACTAAAAAGAATTATGTGTCCAAAATATAATGAACATAATGTGTCCAAAATATGATAATCTCAGTCATTTGTATCTCAAGTAAAAACTTGCATTTTTTTCCTCCTATCCATTTGTTTACTTTCTTAGTTATCTGTGGTATTCTCAGCAGTCTTATCCAACAACAAAGTTTAAAAGCATAACATTCTTTCTGTTCTGGTTCTTAAAAGTCCAACTTTCAGATTGTTACAAGCAAAACCACTACACAATTCTGATCTTTGTAATTATAGCTAGTCAGGAAATCTTTTCCAAGATTTTTGTTGCTACTCTACCAAGTGCTAGTCAATCCTAAAAAACAGAAGGTATTCACTAGATATTTAGTACCTTCCCTGTCAATTCTGGTTGCTGTAATCTTAGTCCTTTAATTCCATCGCGCTCCTTGATTTTCATTAGAAGATTTGTGTTTTTAGCTATTAGAGTAGTATTATCAACATAGTGTAGGTTATTAATATTTCTTCTTCTGGTTTTAAAACCATACTCATCTGCCAGTCCAGATAAATATATCTGCAGTGCATAGGATGAATAAATAAAAAGTATACAGCCTTGTCTCAGTTTTTGCTGGCCTTCAGCCAGTTTGTTTTGCTATATTCCATCTGACTTCCTGGCCTAGGTTTTGTATGAGGACAGTGACAGTATTCTTGAATTCCCCTTTTCCTAAGCATATTCCATAGCTTAACATGATTGGCATGATCTATAATTAATGAAGCATGTATATTGACTTGTCTTTACTATCCTTGGTTTCTTGATTATCCAACGTGTATAAGCAATAATGTATCTTGTTTCTTGGCCATTTCTAAAGCCATCTTAAATATCTGATCTCTCCCTATCCATGTAGGGTTCTAATCTGTATAGAATGACCTAAGCATTATTTTGCTAAATTGTGAAATTAAGGATATTATACAATAGCTTGCACATTCTTCTGAATCTCTTTTCTTTGGTATTGGGATGTAGTGTCACCTCTTCCCATCTGCTGATCATTGTGTTGTTGTCCAGATTTGCTGATATAGTTTGGTTAAAAACATTAAAAGATTCTTCTTCTGTTACTTACTATATTTCTGTAGCTATTCCATCGATTCCTGTAGCCTTCTGACTTGGTAATGTGTAATACTGATCCACCTTCATCTACTAGACTTAGATGTTCTTATAAGTACACAATATCTTCTAATATATCTAGATATCTTGGCTTTCAACATCTCTACTATACAGAATTTTCGTGTACTCCTCTCTTCATTTCTTCTTATTAGAATCAGTTATAATCTGTCCATTGGTGTCACTTAACATCCTAATTAGAGGTGGGAATTTCCTGTTTAGTTTATTATTTATTTATTTATATGCCACCGAAATCCGAAGAGATTTAGAGATCTTTTGGAAGGTTTTCCTTGGTTTTCTGTGACTGTTTCCATCTTCATTGTCTTTACAAATATTATAATACTGCTTCTTCTTGTCTCTTCCTGCAGCTCTCTGAAATTCTTGATTCTTTGTTAGATTTTTTTTCTTTCTTGGTTTTGGCTTCTTTTCTCTTCTTAGTAATTTCCACCATTTGTTCTGATATCCAGTTTGGTTTTTTTTCTTTTTCTTGATCTTTGGCAATCTCTTTTCACATTCATCCTTAGCCATTTCTTGATTTCATTC
>JANHZU010004399.1:4800-26093 GCA_032468055.1 Acrochordus granulatus
AGGTGGTTCATAGAACTGGTCAACTTCAGCTGCTTCGGCAGCAGTGGTTGGGGCATAGACTTGGATAACTGTGCTAAGGTTTGCCTTGGATTCAAAACAAGATCATTCTGTCATTTTTGAGATTGTACCCTACTACTGTTTTTCTCCTGCTTTTATTGACTATGTTGACTACTCCATTTCTTCTAAAGGATGCTTGCCCACATTAGTAGATATAGCAGTCATCTAAATTACATTTGCTCATTCCCACCCATTTTAGTTCACTGATTTCCAAGATGTCAATGTTCAATCTTGCCATTTCATGTTTGATCACATCCATCATACCTTGATTCATAGATCTTACATTCCAGGTTCCTATGCTATATTGTTCTTTATAGCATTGGCCTTTTCTTCCACCTCTAGACACACCGCAGCTGAATATCCTTTTGGCTTTGCCCCAGCCACTTCACTCTTTCTGGAGCTCTTGTAATTGCTCTCTGCTCTTCCCCAGTAGTATATTGGGCACTTTCTGACCCGAGGGGCTCATCTTCCAGTGTCATATCTTTTCGCCTTTTATTACTATCTATGGTTTTTCTTGGCAAGGATACTGGAGTGGGTTGTCATTTCCTTCTCCAGTGGATCATGTTTTGTCAGAACTCTCTGCTGTGACCTATCTATCTTGGGTGCACAGCACTGTTCATAGCTTCATTGAATTATGTACATCCCCTCACCACAACAAGGTGATCCATGAAGAGAATCAAGAATACAAGAATAAGAAGATGGAAAAAATAAACTTTCTGTCTTAGTGCAATAACCTTCAAAGGCTCTTTGCCTTAAACTTACACTGTTGTTTCTTTAACAAAAGGAAGGTATCTTTCATATTGTTTGCAAAGGGAGTAAATTGCAACAAGGAGAGTTGAGGCCTAGAAGAACTCCACAGGATCTTCAGTGTTTCTCAGTGTGGCCCCAGCCAATATTCACCCCTTTGAGATTTTTTTCATAGTGCAGTTTGCAAGAAAGTGAGACAAAAATCATAAGCTACTTTCTTTATCCGGGTGAGACTTGGGTTGGTGGAAAAAATTATCAATTTTTTTCATGTAGGATTGCAGTTCAAGATGACTTTAATGGTGAAAAGATAGAAACTCCTGTGAAGTGCTTTACAAATACTTTTATATTATATTATTCAAATAGGCTATCCAGTTAGTTTTCTCCCAGAGTTAATGCTACAGACTTCTCTGTGCTATGTTCTATCATGTTACTGTCAGAAACCAGCTGCCTCCATTACAGAAGTATCCTAATGACCATATAATTAAGAGTATCATTGTAGTAATGACATTTTTCATCTGGAAAGAAAAGTCTTTAATAAAAAAGGCATTTATTGGGCCAATTTCACCTGTCTATGATATTTCACTTTTATTCCCTCAGCTGTTATCATAAAGGTAATGTTGGGTGTTTGACAAGGGCCTCTGACTTTACACTCATCTAATTAAAGGGAAAATGCACTCCAAATTCTAGTGAATGATTCTACTTTTTAAAAATACTGCTCATTCATCTTGCTTAAAGATTTACCTGACTTGGTGCATTTGATTATGAAAGGGACAATGGTTCTCTTGTTTGCACAGTCTACAGTCACTTGGTTCAGGGTCAGCAGACACAGCAAGAGGTGGCCATTGCTAAAGTTCATCTCCCCCTCCCCTTATTTTACAATGACAAAGTTCTTGATTTTATCAGCAATTTAAGGCCAGAAAGAAAAGGTGAAACTTGTCTTGATTTGTAAACTTTATTTAGCTATTATTCGCTTAAGTTAAATTTTACCCAACAAACTTCTCCATGAAGTCACAGAAAGAATCAGAGGAGAATGTCCCCTGGGTAAGTAAAAATAAAATGAGGCTTATATCTTATAATTTAAAGGTACGCTTACACTCTGAAGACAGATTAATTGAAATTGTTTTTGGGAAAAATAACAAATTTATAGAAAATGAATAGCATGCTTTTAAAAACCCAAGAGAAGGATATAGCAGGTCCTGATCCCTCTGTCTGCTTTGAGTACAATTATGAATAATGTCCAATAGTCAAAGCAGACAATTTTTGCCATAGCAAAGAAGCAGACATGACTGCTAAGAGAGCAGAGAGCACTACCTGTTCCACATTTGTTGAGTCAGGATTTGAACTAAGAATACTTTGAAAGTGCAAAGAGAAAAAAAATAAAGAAGAAAAAATGAATTTGTTCCAAAGATACCATGCCATTCTTTAGTCTAGTTGATAGGAGTCTAGAAAGACTTAGCAAATGATGGGAATACATTCATTTGGTTCACATTTGTTGGTGATTTTATCTTTGTTCCACTTTTAAATTAATATCTAAGCTACATTCAGAGTTTTCATATGTACAGGGCTTGGGACCCTGCTCTCATCAACAGAACATAGGCAAAGACAGAACAAAAACAGAAGTGGACCAAAGAAGCAGAAGAAAAATGGTTTTGAACATGAGGTGGAACCAGTGGGATCTAAGGAGAAAATATTCTAGAAAAAAATTTCCCAATGCAATCCTATGGGAGTGGCAGTTGGGTAGTTGCTTGAAAAGTTGCTCACCCCTCTCACTTCCTCTTTACTTTGGTCACATGATCCAAGCAGAGCATTTGCAGCCCACCTGAGTGCACAGATTTTTCAGTCATATTCAGATATAACAAGGGGAAGGCAAAAAGTAATATTTCATGCAAAAGGAAAGAAATATACCTGCCATTGCTGTTGTTGATAAAAGGGTTAAAAAGAATTCCAGAAGCCATGTTCCACATGCATTCCCTATCTTGTTTGTATTTATTTTTAATGTGTATCAGGAGAAATTGTTTACAACAATGTATTTATTCATTCATGAAAAAATGTACAAAAATGCATTGTGTCTGACAAAATTGTAAGTCTATGTTTAGAAAGATGGCACCAAAATACATAAAAATTGTAGTCTAAACTTCTAAATGAATTACCAATTAAAAAATTGTACTTTTTAAATTAAAAATATGATTGAGGAATGTTGAATTTGATAACATTGTAGAAGTGAGAAGCATTTAGAAACCAAAATCGATAGATATTTTTCATCTCTGTCCTAGACATTCTCCCAACAACTGTCATAGGATTATCTTATTTCTAAATTCATACTGAAAATAAATCTGAATATGCTAGACTGAATATTTAAATTTGAATTCAATTGGATGGTTTTTACATGATTGTTGAAAATAAAGACTCTAAGAGGTCATTCTATGTTTGCTATCTTTCTAAATAGTAGGTAGAAGCTCTTAAAAGCCTTTTAAGAAAAGACTTTTAGAAATCAAGTTAATATACAAGCATACATTCATTAAACTAACTACTGCTTAGCTTTGATCTGGCCATTTTATGAGATATATACTAATTTGGCCTTGCAAAAGACTTTGATCATACCAGTGCTGCATCTTACCTTATTCAGAAATCTCATTGAGGTAAAATTGATCAAAGCAAAGATAAAAAAGGTAGATTAAATGTCAAAGAGGTATAGGTGGAGGTTGGCCTTAACATTGTGATTCCTGTACTAAGTGGGAGAGTTAGCAGGGTATAATGTGACCTTTTTTTTTAGACTCAAAGAGGTCAATCCTTGCCTCTTCTCAACACTGTATTCTTTAGTCCTCAGCGGCACCTCTGAACAGCAAAATACTTCCTTCTTCCTTTTCCATTTTTGCAAATCAGTTATACTTCAGCTGATCCAGGTTCAATAATAGAATATAAAGCAATAAAACATTATTTGTTCAATGTTCACTGTTTTCTACATGGCAGCTGTAGCTCTACAGTAAGAAACTGAGTATATTTTGTCATGGCACATATTTTAATATGATAAATGAGCAATGTAATGGCTCTATGGAGGTTAGGAAGTAAAAAATGTTTTGTTCTTCCAATCATTGACACAAAATCCATATGTTTAAATTATGAATGTTGCATACTGTAGCAAATATAGAAGGTAGTATCGATAAGTGAGAAGATTATTCTTTATAACTATCTGATATTTAAAAATTGTTTCCATAAGCAAGAAAGAATTTGAAGAATGAACACAAGAAGAACAAAGGAAGAAATGCTGAAAGGAAGATCAGACAAAGTGAAAGTGACAAATTTGCCCAAATATTGTGTTTTATTTTGTAACCTAGCCCTTGTATTACAGACAATAACGGAGATTTATTTTTTTCAGCTGATTTGGATTACTAGATTACTAAAGAGGAATAATTAAAAAAAGATTCCAACTTCAATTCTGCAATCATAGGTGGCCAAGAAAAGTAGCAGATCAATTTCCACCACAACAGTGTAATATGAGAAGTCTTTGCTGAAGTCATAATTGTGAGTGGAACTTGTAATAACTTTGATTACTTTAAGGTAAAGGTTTCCCCTGCCAGTTGTGGCCAACTTTAGGGGGCGGTGCTCATCTCCATTTCCTAGCCAAAAAGCCAGTGTTTGTCTGAAGATGCTTCCATGGTCATGTGGGTGCCATGACTAGACACCAAAGGTGCATGGAACACTGCTACCTTTCCCACTGAAGGTGGTACCAATTTATCTCTTTAAATTTTTACGTGCTTTCAAACTGCTAGGTTGGCAGGAGCTAGGCAGTTAAACAGCAGCTCTTGGGTCTCAAACTTGAGCCACTGGCCATCTGGCCAAGAAGTCCAGTGTCTTAACAACCCACGTCACTGCATGCCTATTGACTATTTTACATCAGTGTAATATCAATACCTATTACATCACATGTGTCTTCAAAGGTCTTTGGAAGGGAATATTTCCTTGTATTATTGAATTATCCACATTTATTTATGTGTGTACAATTGTGATAGTTGGTACTAAATGACACCCATAATTAATCTGATTACAGGTAAATACTGTAACACATGGGTAAATACTCTAACTTGCTCTGAGTGAGCATGCCTTGAAATAAGGGAAGGAGAGGCATCTGGCTATAAACTCTGAACAAAACCCTCCTATTCCTGTTATATACACTGCAGTTATTTCACCAAAAAAACCAAAGGGGAAAACTGGAAACAAATTATTATATGATACAGTACTATAGAAATAATTCAGCCTAATTAAAAACATTGAATCTTGACTACATGGAATTTCATTAAGGTATATATTTATGTAAATAGCCATTTTATAAACAAAAATTGAGCAATCAGTAATCAAAGACTGGCAATCCAGAGATGTTCTATATTTCTGGTATTGAACAGTTGTATTTTTGGTACCTGCTCTCATTGCCAATAAATCCATATATTGGACATTTTTATATAGAATTAAAAATACATATATATCTTTCAACAATGTTACAACAATAATATTAGTAACAATATTAATATTAACCACCTGATGGCTATTAAAAAATGGCATAACATCATACCATATGATTATGACATACATATGATATTTCATGCCAGAAAATCTCTTTATATAGAATAGGATACTTCATATTTGAGAATGAAAAAAAAAAGAGAAATTGAAAGGAATCAACACTGGCAATTCATCCAGTCATAAATCTGTGAAGAGAACAGATGCTGACTTGCCTTTCGTATTATGCAAGTCATTGTGTTTGTGTATCTATTTTTTTAAAAAAAATTTCCAATAAACTGTAAAATTTCAAAAGCAGAAATTATCAAACTTTTAAAATTATAAAACTAAAACTCATTAAAATACATCCTTCTGATGTAGAATAGAAAAGGGATTATAATGAATACAAATATTGTTCATGCTTTATATATTACATTCTCTACAAATGTAATCCTATATCTACATACTTGCAAATAAGTTATTCTTTCACAGATGTGCAGAGGCCTTTACTGCAGATTGGGTCGTGTTGAGGAAACAAATACAAAGCAATTTTGTATTTTTTGCATTATATCATGGCAATTACCGTTAATGTTAGCAGAGTGCAATGCCAAAGACATTTCCTACTGAAACCATTGCAAATCACTATCTATGTTTCTGAATATTCTCCCAGCATAAGCTGCAGTTATTCTTTGTGTAAACACATATTATATAGAGAGCTGTCTTTCCTTAAGAGCACATTTGCTATTCAAACCACCTCCTCAGTCTTAATTCAAAAATAACAGATTTGGGCAGTTTTAATTTTCAAAGATGAGGTCACTGTTAGTGAATTGGTGGGTAAATCCAAACCCTTTTTAGAAACCTGCAATTACCTCCTGGAATAAAGACATCACTGTCGTGATTTGAGAAATAATGGCTAATGATATGTGTACCAGAAGGAAATGGCGTTATTAATTACCTCACTGTGAACACACCATTTATTGACAGCTTTGAGGGCCATTCCTCCAATTAAACTGACTGAGTAAAGCTTCAATTAGCCCATCTGCACACTGCTGAAGTGCACAAATATGACAGCATTGTCTCCCAACAGGTGCAAAAGGAAATTTGAAGGAACACGACCAGGTCTTACGGTGTTACTCCATGTTACATGAGTGCATCTACTTTCAGGAAAAAAAATACACACAGAGAGACACTATGACTGTAAATCCAGTCTGGAACACATGGAATGAATCTGTTTCTCAGAGTCATTGGAACAATTTAGAGAATCTGTCATCTGTTCTATATATTTTGCAGTATGATATATTTAATTCCTTAAAAAAGCCCAAGTCTTTTCTGATCCAGCTCCACTGAATATGAAATAAATTATAATTCTAGCCTGGGAATTGCATTATGTTTGACAATATTCAGCTCAACTAATGGATGAAACTTGCTTGTAAGTTGTCAGTAGAAACTCATTTCAGATCTTGCTATAGAAAAGTCTTAAATGGAGGACAGATTGCAGTGAAATACAGAGGTCATGGGAAGAGAGTTACCATCACTTCATTTCACTCTTCAGTTTGATCTTTCTGTGCTGTCCAGGAAATGTATGAAAAAGAAGCAAAGTGACTTAACTATGAAATAGAAAGTTTATGGCTTAAATCTTACCTCTGCTTACTTTGCCAACCTCTCTTAAAATGGGCACTTAATGACAGGTGGAAATTCCAGCCATCATGGCAAGTGCTGACAATGCTGAGAGATGAAGTCCACATGTGCGGAGCTTGCCCAGGTTTTGGAAGTGATGTCAGATAGCATATCCTAGACTATCAATCTTTTCATACTTAATCTTGTTATAGATATAGGTGTTCCTTAAGTTGTGATGATACATACCATGATTTCATTGCATGAATGATGCAGATAATATAATTTCATTGTTTGGACAGTGATGTCATAATAAGTGTGATGTACTCTAACTCCTTGACCCCCCCAACCTCAGCTTGGAGTACAGAATATAATATTACTGATTTATTCCACAGTGGTGTCAGATTCATTACAATTAGATGAAACATCTAAAAAAAGCACTAAAACACTATAATTTGAAATATTTTTATGACAAATATTCAAAATGCGTAACTCAAATCCAGGAAAGACTTGATAATGGCAGGTTTTCACATATCAAAGGGTTGAATGTGAGATGGTAGCATATGATTATGATGAGCTTATCAGATTGTTAAAGGCATCACCAAAATGCTATTCCACAATATAAACAAATTTTCAAGGAAGTAATCACTTTATGTAAACCTACTCAGATATAAACCAAAGATCTTGCATCTCCTAATCGAATAATCAAAATTAATTAAAAAACAACACTCAGCTAAAGCATCTGTCTAAAAGACTGAAACTCAGCATTCAGGAGATTCTATTAAAGGCACTTTTCTTATTCAAGTGGCCAATTATGGCTTAATGCAGCCTCAAATTAAATCAGAGGACTAGATATACCTGGAGTAGCAAAGCTATAGCTTTCTATAGAAATAATGTTTATTAATTACAGTTTCTAGCTTCAACTATTCAAAGAAAAGAATAACTCAGATATAACCTATTTCAGAAGAAGTAATGACCAAGACCAAAAATGTTGATTGAGTTCTTCTAGTTTTAGATGGAAGTGAATGGTGTTTTTTTTAATGATTCATATACACAAATGAATACAAATAACCACTGAGACAAGATGAATGAATACTATAGAATCTAGAAATGACCACTGACATGAGTAGGAGAAAGGACAATCAGGGAAATGTACTAAATGTTTGGGGAAGATACGTGCAAATTAGAGGTTCTGGGGAAATAAAGACCCTATAGCTTCGAGATCATGAAGACCTTTTACTTAACATCCATGGTTAAACAAACATTAAAGATTAAAGTACAGTGGTACCTCACAAGACAAGTAACTCACAAGACGAGAAACTCGCAGGACGAGCAAAAAAATTAATCAAATGTATTCCGATAGACAAGCCGCGACTCACATGACAAGCAAACTTTGTGCAATAACTTGTGCATCGTCAGTCAGCATGCTCTGTATTTCTCATTCAGGCAGCAACTCCGCATGAGAGTGCTGCTGATGCAGCAAGCGCATGCACGCATGTTCTGCCGACTCTCCTCTCTCACACAGTTTACTCCATTCCCATATGGGTGGCAGATCGACGTTCCTGATCGCAACGAGCACTGCGTGATGAGCTCATGTTGGAAATCTCACAATGGAGCTCTCCTCCCTCGCTGCGTAAACAGCGTAAATTAACTGAAAGGCACTCAAGAGAGAGAACTCCGGAGACTTCAGATTCCCGATTCAATCTCCAGGAAGTCCCCTCCCTCTCCTCTCCTCTCCTCTCCTCTCCTGGATATTCTCAAAGTGCATGCGCATGCATGCGCATGCGCACGCACACACACACACACAATAAAGCAGAAATTGTCCTTGTTCCAAATAAAGCAGAAATTCCCCCTTGTCGCTTCTCTGAGGCAAGAAGGGTTTGCAAACCACCCATAACGTCTGGAAAAAGCCCTTTTAAAGTGACGGCAGAGGATTCTCCAAGCCAGCAAGTAGCAGCCGAGGCTAGAATTTGCCTCGAAGCAGATCCGTAAGTGCATGGTTACTTGTTTCAGATGTTAGGGACAATCATTTCTATATCAAGTTCCATTGAAAATGATTTTTTGGTGAATATTTTTGGGGGTGTGGAACGGATCGGCCGATTTTCTATTGTTTTCAATGGGAAACCTCGTTTCGCTTTACGAGCATTTTGTGCTAAGAGCGTTCTTCCGGAAAGGATTAGTCTTGTCTTGTGAGGCACCACTGGATTACAATATAATACATAATAATAAACCAGACAGTACAACTTTGAAACAAGATAAAATAAACTCACCATATAGAAGCACAGCACTGAAAATAGACTAAAAAGGTCACCAGAAAACCATCCAAATGAGAGACAGATTGCAAGGAAGGAAATTCCACTGTCACAGTATCACAATTCAAAAAGTCTGATCTTAGGTCTCAGTAAAACAAGCTTCGGATGGGAAGAGAGATGCAAGCTATAGACAGTTATAAACACAAACAAGGCATGCAACAGAGCAATGTGCAAATATACATTCACATGAGGTAATGTTATCATGTTGATGCTAAGTAATCAAAGCAATGACTAAACATCACAGAATGTGCTGACCTTATGACCAACTGCAACAAAATCTATGTTCATGGTGAAATGTATAATGAAATGTAACTATCTGGCTGAAGATATACCCACAAGTTCTGTAGTGATTTGGGATGTCCATCTTTAAATTTTGTGAAATAGGTTCTTTGGAAATTGCATGTGGCAAGCATAGCATCTTTCTGCTATTCATTAAAGAAAACTAATGTTTTTCAGTGAACCTTTAAAAATGGTCATTTACCTTTAAATAGTGGATTTCTTAACAGACATTGATAACAGTAATAATAAACCACCATAAAAGCGAATATTGTGAAGATGGTTACAGAAAGTAAACCGAGAGAACAAAATGTGTTGGCTCATTAGCTATACATCACATTGCTGTGTCCTAGTTCACAAAGCATCTGAAACAACACTGGGACTGAAAGAGCACCTTTGTTACTTTTGTTTTCAATAAGTTTCTTGTTTTATTTAAACAAAGGGAGATTTTTATTAACAGGTTCTGAACCTCGAAAATTCCTGAAATCAATGAAATCCCAATGGGATTGAGAAAGAGCAGTTACACTTGCAAACAGGCTGAACAGTGTCAAAAGAGTAAAGACATTCTTGCCACGTGCCATTCAGAGCAAGCTTTGGTATTCAGCTGCAACCTAACGCTTGTTCATACTCTGAAATTCAATATTTATTGCAAGAAACTTGAAAAGCACTTCACTCCAGCAGAAAGTGACATTACTGCCAAATGATGATAAGGGTACCGTTTCAGTTTACCACCACAAACCAATAGATACGCCAGTCTGAGTTTACTGCACTTTAGATCACATCTAAATTTGCATGTTTATATCAGTTGGATTTATTTATTAGGAAAAAATTAGACAAGAATCTAGGCACACAATTACTTGTGCATAAATTAAACTATCAGAACTGTCACAAAACCATCCAGATGACTAGCAAAATGCCTCTTGGCCTAAGATAAAAAAAAAAGGAAATCCCATTGTAATCATCAGGTAAGTAGAGATGCTGGTAATATAGCACCTAAAAGATGGATTTTCAGCAGTAATCTCAATCACCATGAACACAGTATGTTTAAAGGAGGGGATCTTGTTTTGGGATGTGAGAATTCACCTTTTTAGTTACTTCACTCATACTCCTCTCACAGAAATGCAAATTGCTTAGATCAAAGTCAAGCTGCTTGACTCTGAATCTGAACAGACAGGTCAGACTCTATAATGTTACAAGTATAGACCAGTAAAACTTCAGGGCATGAAAGTTCTGATCAGACAGTAAGTATTCTCATTACAAAACAAACAAGAAAGAAAGAAAAAAACTAACAAATAAATTAATAGATGCCACAATTTTTTTAAAAAAAGCTCAATTTCCCTGAATAATAATAATGGTAACACAGTTTCATTGATGTCTTTTTCAATACTTTTATTTTCTTTGTTAAAATTAGATTATATAGCATTTATCACTATTTTGTTTTAAATCTAAATAGGTCTTAGAGATTTAGTCATGGCAACTGGAGTTCTTTTCTTTTTGTCTTAGAAGCATTTTGCTGCTTATCTAAGCAGCTTCTGCATTCTAAGAAACAAAATTGGTCAGGGTGGACCTTAGGTGGACAATAGGAAGATGGAAGTAGGTAGAGAGAAGTTTGGGTATAAATGTCTGCCTCCTCTTCCCTTGCTCTTCTTTCATATTCCTGCATCAACTTCAGGGTTTTTTCCCAGGCTAACCCTCCAAGACAACTCCACCTGGATGACCAAGAAATCTTCACCTGCATAGATCTAAATAGGAAATATTATTGTGGCTTACATATCAGACAGTATACAATACACTCCAAAACAATATATTTACTATAGAGTCAGTTAATGAAAGGGTTTTGAGCCAAGAGAAAAATATAATTATCTTTAGTCTACAACATATGATGCCTTTTAGTTTTGTGTCAGGGAACCACAAGGAAAATTTGTTCAATAGAATGTGGTCAATACAAATGATTAAGAATATGGTCAATAGAAATGATTAAGTACCCACCATATTTTTCAAACTTCTTCTAAAAGGGATCATGAAGCTGGCTTGTCAGATGGCACAGCTTTCATCATATCACATGCTGAGCTGCTAATGAAATGATGGGATTGTAGAATTTTAATCATTTGCTGCATAATAGATCTCCTGCATAGAAAGGCTTGCATTATACCTGCTTGAAAAGTGAGCCTGAAATTAAACCTGCAACATATTAGTGAAAAAGATGAAGCATAGAACTTCTGTCCTTATCAATAAAGCTTATTCTCATTTTTGGCCCAAATAACACTTTACTGGAGAAAACCTGAGCCTCTCCATTGTAATCTGCATTATAGATATGTAAAACAGAAAGAGAATGTTTATGAAGTCTGGAGATGAAAGATATGGAACCCATCTTTTCATATTATTTTCATTATTTCCACTCTCTGATCTGTCAAAAATAGTTTTAAGCTAATTGGTTCTTCTTCTCAGTTGTTCAACAGGACAATATCAGAACCCACCTCTTATGTCTTGGTCATTGTTTGCCTATTTGCCTGGTAATTTTCCTAAATAAATAAGAATGGTTACTATGGAAAGAGAGATCCAACCCCATCAAGGCTTTTATACTTTATCACATTTAAAAGACTTGTGATGGCTGAATTCTTCTGGAATGAGGGAAATACTGACTCTGTAAGTAGGAGGTAGAATAAGATAAGGCTTTGCCATTTGGAAAGTAAACCAAGGACAAGCTCTGAAGAACTTCAGCATGGTAAATGGAAAGGCTGGATTTTTCTGCTATTCTAGAGACAGTGCAACTGAACTAGAAATTATTGGCTCAATTGTTTAGCACAATGAAATCATACAGGTGATGCAAAAACCCCTTGTGAAAGTATCATTAATCACCTTCATTTCTTGAGAACTAAGCAAAGGATGAAAAACAAAAGCTAGACTCAGCATTTCCCCTTCTTTCTCTACTCATTTTGATTGTATCACAAAAGTTGCAAACCTTAACCAAGATGCCAGTCCATATATGGAAAACTAGTCCTGGGAATTATATGCTACATTTGGTACCAAGCAGGCTTCAACCACACAATAAAAATACAAGTATTAATGTGCAATTCATTTTGTGAATGCACTGTTGCTAACAAGGCATCTCAAAAATAGATATTCTGCATGTTGGATCATGAAGTTCTGCTCCAAGGATAGGGCTTCTGAAATGATACATCATGAGTTCACTCTCTTGCAGCCAAACATGCTGATACCTTGATGTGAGATTTTCAACCCTGACGTATAAGATCTTAATTCCTGCCCAACATCTAGAGACAATCAGGGAGCCATAAGCAACCACATCAATGACTAGAGATCACACAGCCAAAACTGGGAGAAGGCATTTTTCATAATGTTACTTATCAAAATAGAGACATGAGGTATGAGAAAGTGGGAAAAGCTACATTCATAAATATAAAATAATGAAATACATGAAAATTAACATTGCTCTAATGTTTGAAGGACTGTGCTGTACTCAGCTTCAAGGAAATTAGTAAATATATCAGAATGAACCTTTAGGCATTGCTCTTCAGTAGTAAATCTTTGTACAGGGAAGTTAAAATATCATATACATGAATAATATTGTGTCTGCTCTGGAGGTAATTTTACATCTATATAGCTGAGTAATGGAGGGATGTGAGGATGAAATCCATTGGGAAAGCCATATCAGCATCCTTCCCCTTTACCTCAGCCTCCTTCTCTTGACTGACATGGTACAAATATTTAGGTTTGTGTTCTTAGTCTTATTCTTCATGAATGCAAACTTGAAAAGAAAATGAAGTGAAGTAAAATCAAATATGTTAGTCACAGCCACAAAAAGTCAAGATAAAGGGGCAGATAAACAAGTCAAATACCTGTATATGTCTAACACTACAGTAAGAGGGTGATTAATCCTTTTTTAATGCTATAATTAACTTGTTTTCTGGTGAATATTGAATAAAGAAAGAAAAAGGTTAGGAAGACAGAAAGGCAGCATGAGCTGGGACCATCCAATGTATCACATAAAGTAACTTTTGTATGACTGGTTGTATGGGAAAAACTTATAAATGTGTGGTTCATGCAGTGATCTCTTGTCTGTCAAGAATAACTTCATTCTTTAGATGGCTAGGTAGATGACTTGGAGAGGCAAAATATTTTGTGAAGCTATGATGCTTGTGTACCTTCTCCAGATTGTGCTAAAGGACATGCATATGATAGAAGAAGGGATTAATCTAAGAAAGAAAAAGAAGGTTCAGTAGAATAACCATTCCTTCTGGGGATAATGTATTTTTTTTCTACTTCAAATAATGTATAGAGGATTTGTAGCCACAGATAATTTGGCATGGTAACTGACTTGCTTAGTGCAATTAGATGAAGCATGATTGGATATCATGCTTCATCTAAATGCTTAAATATTCTAGAGAGAAGACATTGGTACAGAAAAAGATCACTGAGGGATAATGAAAGGCAATGCAGGATGCTAGCTAATAAACTGAACATCTTGATGTCTAAGGAAGATTTTTCAAAATATACAAAGTGTCCCAGGTGATCTAAAATGTATTTTGTTATTCCTATTTAATGTAACAAACACATCATTACTTTATTAAGCCACATCTTATTTTTTTAAAACAGTGACACTTGATCTGACAAGTAACCAGGCAGAATTTTAATACTTGCCATGAAATTCTAGCCACTTGGTCTGCAAGTACTGAAAATAGCCAATGCAGAAATAATCTGAGCAGCCATAGATTTTACAAATTATAGGATATAATCAGGTATTAGAAGCATTCTTTCTAAAAGAAGCAGTATACGAGGACATGAGCAATTACATTTCTCTCTATAAGGGCAGATTTGTAACAGGATTTTTTTTTAAATCCCTGAATTCTACAACTCCTGAAGGAAGGATGTTAAAGTGTGCCAAGGTAAACTCTCTGTGATATTTTGCTATAAAAAGATGTTCCAAGTATCTTGCTGCCTGGAGTTTGAACATCTTATTTCCAACTATTATATTTATAGAGACTCTAAAAATCTGTCTGCATATCAGCACGAATTATCCTTTATCTCAGCACACTCTTTGTTTAAATCACACCTCATCTTCAGAAAAGCATCATAGTATAAATATATATATATATATAAATATATATTATATATATATAATATATAAATAAAAACTGTATAAATAAAAACTGTACTAAAGGATGAAATTAGATTGGTACCCTGATTATTATCAGATTGGAATGCCAAGTAATAGATGAAATATCTACAGTAAATGTTCCAACAAATATATACTCCCAAATCTGGAAAATAACACAGTGGACAACTGTTAAGAAGAATTAAGCTTATGTGTAAATATCAAAGGAAGGAAACTTAAGATAGTGTGCAAGCTAGTGTACAATATCCTTAATTTCCAGCACAGATTAGAGCCCTATATGGGAAGGGAAACGCCAGATAATCAATCTATATTTAGAAAAGGTTGAGAAACAAGAAATACAATTGTTGATGCACATTGGATAATTGAGAAAGCCAAAAAATATCAAAAAGATATAATACATGTTTCATTGATAAGAAAAAAAGCTAATCATGCCAAGCTATAGTATGAACCCAAAACACCTTGCTTCTGAAGATGCCAGCCACAGTTGCTGGCAAAACATCAGGAAATCTGTTGTCTAGACTAGTCATTAACCCTGAAGTTCAAAACTGCCCATCATGTTCCAGCTTATTAGTCCATTGTCATCCACAATCTTCTATAATTTAATATAACTTACAAAGTATGTCCATGTATCAATTAACCAAAATCAATATAATCCTTAAAGGAACATAATTTGATCTGCAGAGTTCCAATCCTTTCTGTGCAACATATATAATAGCCAGTCTGGTGTAGTAGTTACAGTACTGGACAAGTAATTGGTGGACCATGAGTTCTAATACTCCCTTAGGCTTGAAAGCCGGCTGAATGACTTTGGGTCAGACACTCTCTCTCAGTCCGTCCACTTCACAGAGTTGTTGTTGTGCCTTAAGTTATTCAAAAATAAAGATGGAATAAAAATTAAATAAATAATACCATACTGTATTCTACCTCATGGGCTCATTAAGAAGTGTCAGTACATAGAAATCAGAAAATATTCTGAATTAAAATATTGTTTGTATTAATATTTTCTACATCACTTTCATTTCAAACATTTCCAGCTTTCTCAATTAAGCTAGGTGATGAATGTATCATTTGAGAAGATACAGAACTCTTTTTTTCTACTTTCTGAGTTGTTGTTTTTAATCACTAATCTTCACTTTAGCTTTGTTTGGATTTGAGCCATATAACTATTTAATCGAACTGTATATATTTAAAATAAATTTTAACCGAATTGAACATTTTTCTTCAAATGTCTCAAAATGAAATTAATTGTGAAATTAAGATTGTTTTCTTAGTTTCCTTTTAGCCTCTTAGGCTGGTCATATTGCATCTGGGCAAGTTCTTTGACCCCAGGATAGCTTGGACTCTATCATCTTACCAAGGTATGTAAGGAATGTTATTAAATATCAGAAAAGATGCATGGATAAACTAATAGAAAAATGTCAACTGTGTTAACTCACCCTCATTTTTAAAAAAATAATCTGAAAAGCAGTGAGATTCCATTTCTTCTAGATTTAATAGAGAAAACTGAACATAGTTCTTGAAAAATAGTATCTGATCAACACTGAATAAAATGAAGATTTTACTTCTATTGATACAATAACTACATATGGGGAAGACCTTTGAGAGTCCCTTGGACTCCAAGGAGATCAAACCAATCAGTTCCAAAGGAAATCAACCCTGATTGTTCATTGGAAGGATAGATACTGAAGTGGAAGTTCTAATACTTTGGCCACCTAATGCGAACAGAGGATTCATTAGAAAAAAACATGATGCTGGGAAAGATTGAAGGCAAAGGAGAAGAGGACTGCAGAGGATGAGATGATTAGATAGTATCACAGATGTGATGGGCATAGATTTGGGTGGATTCTGGGAGGCAGTACAGGACAAAGAGGCCTGGTGTGCTGCAGTCCAAGGGGTTGTGAAGAGTCGGCTGAGCGACCCCATGGATGATTGACTGAACAACAAAAATATGGCTACAGATACAACTTAATTTTTATTTGCCTTTTTAGAGCCATATGACACTGCTGATTTATATTGATTTTGTAATCAACTATTATTCCAAGATCTTTTCCACAAATGCTTCTCCTGTTTTCTGTATCTAGGCGTTTGAATTCTGCTTCTTAAGTGAAAAACTTTGCATTTGACTCCTCTAGGTTTCATTTTATTATTTTAGTTCATTTTTATTGGCTGCCAAGACTTGTTTCACCTGCACATTTGAGAAGCATTCCCCCATTTTTTAAAATCAAATTGTTAATAACAATTTTGAAGAATATAAAACCCAGGACTGAATTGTGCAGGCCTCCACCTGATGTCTCTCTTCACTTTAATGAGGAACCGTTGATTAACATAATTTTACTATAAGTATTCGTCATTTGGGATTTGATCTTGACAAATCCAGGCTAACTTCTGATAAGTGTTACTTATTTTTAGGGTACTTAAGAACTGAGGTCAACATAACCTGCTCTACAACCTCCCCAGTTGTCAGTATACACAGGCATTCTCTGACTATGTTTTTATGAATCTCAGACTCAATCCTACCGTTCTTCTTCTTTAACATATGCAGAAAGCATACCTTCATGTTAGGGAACCTGGAGATAAAATAGAATTTGATTCATTCTGATTTTTCTTAATGCCTAATATCACTTTGCTCCCTTCACTGAGCAACTGGAATACACTTAGTATGCACCAACAGTATTATAGTTTAACTGTTTTTATGTACAGATGGTTTATTTTTATATTGTATAACTTAAACAAGCTTCTTGAATACTTGATAATTTGAGCATAAATAATACAATAAAATCTAAACCAGAAATGGATCCAAGAGTCTTGAATGTTTACTTGGATTACCTCCATCTTTCTGACCTAACACTTTTTTGATAAAATTACATCTATATCTATAGCACATATGGAACGTATATAATATTAATTTATTATTTACTTTAGCTCACAAGGATGTTGATCACAATATTGCTGAAGGCTTGGTATTTAAAATACAGTAAATATATAACATAAACTGTGATAAAGAAACAGAAGGAACATTACAATGGAAGTGCCATTGTCACTCCTTTCTTAGCCTTCCAGAGACTGAGAAACTCCAGAACTGTAGAATAACATTATACTAAATAAAATGTACATTTAGAGTTATATTCATTCATGTCAATCCAGACCATACTTAATCTGAAATTTCTCAGATATTTTAGAACTTATAATACTTTTAAGAATCTTTGTGCATCAGGATAATCAACAGATTACTTTTGCTGTGTTTAGTTAGTTTCGTGTTTGTAACTACTCTGAGAATACATCTTATAGACCAGATAAAATATAGACAAATATTCTTAAGTAATTACAAATAAATATTGTAGAAGCAATGCTTTGATTAAACATCCAGGAGGAACAGCAGGAAAAATCTGCATAACTTTATTCTTCAAAAGACAGTTCTGTTTGTGTGTTATTTTTCAGATTCAGACTTTTTCATCTATTTTTCATCAGCTGTTTATAAACTGAACATTTTAAACAGTTCTACAACAGTACATATACTGCAGTATCTTAAAGTTTTAAGAGTATATAGAGCCCAATATGACTTTATATGTGGAATATTTTCCCTAAAGCAAAGCTTTTTTTTTTTTGGTCTGAGTTGTTGTTGGTTTTTTATTATAGTGGAGAACATGGTCTTCAATATGGGCAATGGTTTGGTGATAACTTTTTTTGTGCAAGCTTTTTTTTTCTCTTTAAAGCATTGCCATCACTTGAAGCTACTATTACCTGAAATGTGTATAGTGTGTGGACAGGAATGAAGGAACAAATACAGTAATGTATAAATTCTGTATTTTCTCCTTTACCTAGAATTTAGAGAGCAGTGCCAAAGTTTAATGCTCTGTTTGTGAGAATCCAAAAACATTCAGTTAAAGGTAGAGGTTTCCCCTGCCAGTTGTGGCCAACTCTAAGGGGCGATGCTCATCTCCATTTCCTAGCTGAAGAGCCAGTATTTGTCCAAAGATGCTTCCATGGTCATATGGACAGCATGACTATACGCCAAGGCACATGGATTCTGTTACCTTCCCACCATACATTTACATATTTATCTACTTGAATTTTTACATGCTTTCAAAATGCTAGGTTGGCAAGAGCTCATCCTGTTGCACGGGAGTGCTTGGGTCTTAAACTCAGGCTGCTGGCCTTCCAGCTAACGAGTCCAACAACTTAATCACTCATACCACAGTGCCCCTCTGGATAAATAGGTATCACTTAATTTGGTGGAGAAAATAACAGTAATCTGTGCACCTTGGCATATAGTCACGCCAGCCACATGACCATGGAAACTTCTTCAGACAACTCTGGCTCCCTCAGCTATAATCAGAGATGAGCACCACCCTGTAGAGTTGGACATGACTGGCAGGGGAAACCTTTACCTTTACCTTATGCCATGTAAATATTTAGATTACTAACATGACATTCTTTTGTATGACTTTTTAAAAATTCTTATTGGGAGAAAATTTTCTAGACAATATAGTATTTCAGAAGAATGAAATTATGCAATACCTTTGGCTCAAATTCCTGTATAACTATTTTAGTTATCTCACAATATACTGTATGTGAAGACAAGTTAAATTCCCATGTAAATTGGATTCATCATTAGCTCAATTGTGCTGTGTTTAGTTCTAAAACGAACTAAAACTATGGCCATTTTTACCAGAATGGACAATCTATTGATAGTGGGTTAAGTTCACATCTGGTTGAAGCAGACTTTTATATTTACTGTTGCTATGGACCTAACATATCAATGCAGCCATAGAGAACAAGGGGGATACTGGTTTCTCTAATGCCATTGTTGGGAACATTTCTATAATGGCATGATATTCATTAAAATGAGACTCTTTGAAGTTACTTAAAGGTGTCCTGGGGAGTTAATTTTCAAGGAATTTCTAATGGAAACTACAGAGATCTGAAAATGAGGCCTCTAACACCTTAACAAGGCCAGCAGGAATCATTTAGGAGGAGGTGACATGACACACTGCAATGTTTTGCCTTGTTAAAGCTATTGGCACTATGTGGCAGGCACCTACATGGGGCAACAATAGAGACAATCTGGTCTGCCACATTCAGCCTATGTCACCAGATTCATAAGACACTATCTGCTGAAACTAGTGAGTTTAATCCCTAAAGGTTTAGAAAAGTGTCCTAGAAACCTCAGAAATGGAGATGACAGCAGGCTGAAGCAATGCATTTGCCTCAGGCATATGTCTTATGGGCAGTGCCTTAGTTACTAACCCATCTGCTAAACTTCCTACCATTTTGCATTGAAAATCAGAGAACAATGGTTTTTAATTAAGCAGAATCAGAGTTAAATACATACAGGTAGGCATATAAACTGAGAAAATGAATTCAAACCAATTTAAATAAAAGTTCTCCCGTCTTTGCACAATTGGAAATTGAATAAAAGCTCTCTAAAGTGACAAGTCTTAATTTTTAAAGTGATTAAACTGAAGATCTTTTGACTATAAGAGTTAAATAACTTAAATAACCCATTTGTGATTATGTATGCATAAACATAAATCATGGAGTTACATACATTATGTAAAATTGTAACAAATGTATATATCTTATACAGATTAAAACAACATTGTGCTGATTTGTTATGACTATATTCTGTTTCCAACATACATATTCTCAATGTAAAGATATATTAGAACAGAGTTATTGTATACTAAAAAGAAGATAATTACTGCTGTCTCAGAGAGCAGGGCTGAGCAAAGATCTGGAAGCAGAGTAGGTGGCTGTAGAGTGCAGCAAACAAAGTTAGGAATTTTCAAATATTTTTCAGGCCACAGCACTTGTTAGTTTTTTGAATTAGAATCTCAGAATCCCTAATCAAGAGGAAAAATAATAGAAAATATAATGTGTTGTAGCAAATTTATCTTTTTTTGTCCTTAGTCTCTCATGGAATCATTCAGTGGGACCCCTGGGGGACACAGTTTGCAAAACCCTTGGCTTCACAAATGATAGGGGCAAAGCTTGAAGCAGACAGCAGAGCAAGCAACTGTGGACTTCAGGCAGTCTTCTAAGAAAGGAGAACATCTGCACCAGCTGTAATTAAGTCACTGAAATAACAGAAACATAAATGCAATCTGTTCTCCAATTCTGTTCCCGTAGTTTTGAATGCTTGCTTGGGCTGAAAATTATGAAAATCTGGAAAGAGAAAGGAATACTGAAGTGCTTCTTTAATTGACGAAGCATTACTATTAGTATATTTAATCTATAGATAGTATACATGAGCAATTTCATCTTCCAGATGAAAGCTAATTTTATGCTCTTATGTAAACAATTTTTAAAATATTCATTTTTGTCAAAAAAATATTTTGTTATATAAAACAAGCTTTTCTCTCGTGGTAAATTACTTCCATACTTTTGCTTCAGAAACTGTGCTACAGAATTTTTGTGAGTTAAAGAGAATTTCACATAGGTGATAGAATATCTCTCATTTTTTTATGCAAGATTACTATTTAAGAGGCACAAATTGGTAATCGTGGATTAGAGCTGAATTTGCTGCACGTAGTAGTCTATGAAATCATATGAAATCTATGAAAACCATGAAATCAAAAGACACTTGCTCCTTGGGAGGAAAGCTATGGCAAACCTAGACAGTGTGGTAAGAAGCAGAGACATCACCTTGCCGACAAAGG
>JANHZU010004399.1:96766-108369 GCA_032468055.1 Acrochordus granulatus
ATACTGGAGTGGGTTGCCATTTCCTTCTCCAGTGGAGTCCTGTAGCCCATTTTCCACTAGATGTCCAGGAACCCCAACAACATCTAGTGTGGTCCTTGTTAACACAGGCAACGACTGAGCCGGTCGTTCTGTAATTCACTTCTCATATTTTTATAGGTGGGAGACACTTTTCAACTGGCTCCTCTGATGAGACCTGGCCAGTATGGTTGAACCTCTGGCAGAGCTCTCATTTTCTTTGGAGCAAAGAAGCCCCCTAACCACAGCAAGGTGGTGCCTCACTGGGGGGACCTTTTTTCTTTACAGGAGTTCTAATGCAAGTCACCGAGATTTCTTCCTTGCCTAATAATGATTACAGCAGTAGAGCCCCTCTCCTACTTTGTCAGATCACTGTTGCAGAACTTTTTTTATCCACAAAACTTTCCACCAGCTTTCAGACAGTGATTTCAGATCCTTCTCAGTTAGAAATTCTTCTTTCTGTTCTGCTGCTTTTTTCTTTTGAGTCTCTGCTGACGCAGTTTTATTTTAGATCCCAAATATTTTAACATTCTTTTGCTTCCCTCTTTTATTTAATTTTCTCTCACATCAATTCTCAACTAATTGGTGAGAATTGGTCACAATTTTGGGACTCAACTGTGACATCTTCCACTTAACTGAAATGACAGGTTTTGAAACTTAAGAATGTCTATAGAATTCAATGCTTTCTGTTAATACATTCTGAAATCATGTGCTGTAAAATATGTGCTATAAAACATGTGTACCTATTTTTATAAAATAAAGGCTTTTTTATAAAATAAATTTCAACAATGTTGAAATTGCTACAGTTCAAGTGTATTCACCTTTGACACATAATTGTTTATGTAAGAAACATTCAAATGCTGAATGTTTTTATTTTTATACAACCTTTTATACAACTGTGCCCTATTCTTTAGGACAGAAAAGGCAGAGGACAGCCAAGGGAAAGGGGAAGGGGAAGATTTGTCATGAGTGCTGGTGTTGTATCAGCATAGATTTCTTGACATACACCTGCAATATGGGTACTAATCCATAATTCTTAAGCAACATCAGGAAAAGTAGGATTTATAAATTATAAGCACATGCTTATACACAGCAGCAGTATGTGGATTGACAATGGACTGAAGTGGCTTCCTATCTGTTCTTGATATTCAAATGCCTCTGGTGAGAATTTGCTAAGTTAATTTTTCTAGATAATTGTTAACTTGGCAAATGGATCTTTTTAAAATCCAGCTGCATGACTATAAATATCAAGTGTCATGAACAAGCAAAGAATGTTCTACCTACTTTGTAGTCAGATGGTTTCACTTAAGAACCAGGAGGTCAGAGGTCAAAACATGACCTCACCAAATTAGACTTAACTGAGAGAAATGTTTAGCACAATAAAAGGAAGTAATTTGAAGTACATTAAATGCAAATGAGTGTACCATGTGCAAACTTCAGGAAAAAAAACTGATAAAAGCAAAGACTCATGGTTGGAAAAATGACGTTTGAGATTTTGGCAATGTTTCTATTATTGTAATTCATTTATATGCAGCAAGATAAATATTAATCTCGCTGGTATACAAATGCTTATACTATACTTATGTTCCAAGTTTTCCATTATTCCCTGAAGGGATTAAGCTGGATAAGAGCTGAACTTTATGGCTACTCCCTCTTCTTTATTGGTTCAGATACCAAACAGGTCTGGTCACAGCAGTAATTTGCTTTGGTTTATAAAATAATAATTTAATCTAGGGTCACAGTGTTAATACAGCTGTAGGTCTATAGTTTGGTGGTTATTCCTAATATTTGTCTGAGAGTACTTTTTTTTTAAAAAAAACCCAGATTTTCATTTTCAGTGTAGAGATGGATACAATATGCCACAAAGTTCTTCTGTGTGAATCTTCTAAAACAATTATTGAAATGAGCACCAATATGCCCTTATATAGATCTCACACAAATCAGATCAAATTGCTTAATAACTGGCCACCATGAGGTAATGAAATCTGCTGGGATGACTACCTGCCCATCATTTTCCCCCAGAACTCAGCTATCAGAGGTGACATATGATACAGCATGTTTTTGTGATGAAGAGATTCCCAGACTGAATCCCCATAATCCTGTGGTTGAGGATTTTCAGCTACTCAGGGCAGATAATATTGAAGAAAGGTCCCAGCTGTCTGTGGCCATAGCACTCTAATTCTCAGATACTTAATTTCTCAAATTTATTAGGTACATTTTTAAACCACAAAAACTTACATCGTATTTACTATATTATTTACTAAGTTCATCTTTACAGACCACAAGTTTCTTTGTTTATAGCAAACTGAGAAATAACATAGTTAATTACAACATATTTGTTATGCATATTATATTGAAGATTTGCTCAAATTAAACTATACTTTAGAATACATTCCAACTAATGAATATGAAAGCAGAAAAATATGTACCTTTCACAAAGTAGGCATGTCTAATTTCTGTATTTCCCATAGGATCATGTGTTTATAAAGACTGTTCAGTTGACATAACACTGCCTAACTATATGGACTTGTCTATAGAGTTTTGATTTTGTCCAGCAGCAGTACAGAAATTGTTTCTTGTTGTTTTTTACACTGGGCTATCAAATGCCTGGGCTATCCAGAACCCTGAAACTTCCTGGTGAGTTCCTTCAGTGAACTAGCCAAATCTGAAGTTGCTTATGTAGAGATCTTTCAAATATCTCAAAATTTTGTAGGTATATATAATTTTTAGATAGGTCCATTTAGCTTCCTGATCAACTTTGACTGGTGATGACTAATCATGAAGGAACTGATAAAGTAAACATTGCATTGATTGACTGTTCTGAAGTCTGGTGGTCTATACCCAAGAATAAATTTTATAAAACTAGATTCCAAAAATTGAAATGCTTGTATTAAGACTAGTTCTACTTCTAATAAATGAGATGTGACTGCTCAGGATTGGAAGCAGGATACACAACAGGAATTAACAGCGTCTTGTAAAATAGCCCATTGCTGTCAGGAACAGTGGAAACCATTCAGTCCAGTTGATCTTTGCCTTTCAAAAATATGAGGACATGGTCATGCATTCATCTTTGACAACAAAATACCTTTGGCTAGTCCTTCCTTGAAGTATTCTACTGAATAATGTGTATGCTGAGAGAGTATTCAAAAAACAATCAAGAAATGGGTAGATCAGGACAAAGTTTGATTTAATTAAGTATGGAAATATAGTTAATTTGAATACCTTTTGCATATTTCACAATCATTATTTGATGGTAGGTTGAAGTGCTTTGAAGACCAAATCTGATGCTTTTAGGGTGCGGTGGCACAGAGGATTAATGCCGCCAGTTATGTTGACCAGAAATGGCTGGCATGCTGGCAGGTCGATTCCCAAGTTCTGCATAACGGGGTGAGTGCCCGTTACTAAGCCTCAGCTTCTGCCCACCCAGCAGTTCAAAAGCACGTAAATATTAGCGAGTAGATAAATCGGGTACCACTTCGGTGGGAGCTGGCTGGCTTCGGCAGGACAGGTGAGGTGAGCGGCGAGAGGGCAAGTGGCGAGGAATTGAGCGGCGAGTTGAAGGCGGCCCACGCTCCTGGGGTGTTTCAATATGAAACATCTTCATATTGATGTTTATGAACTAAAATGAAGCTAGTATTTTAGCCTTTTGCCAAATAGGCAAAAGTAACTTCATATTTTATTTATATGAAGTTAAAATATGTTTATTTTATTTTTCTAATTAAAAGTCCTCATAGGACATTTGGGGGTTAGAAAATAGGATTTTGACATGTTTATTGATCTTAGTTTAAGTCTGGGTAGAAACAGTTCATGCCAACCATTAAATAGATTTGGCTCTGTTGATTCATTTAGCATTACACAAAGTCAAGTGGGTGAGTAGTTGGTAAAAATCTTCCCCTTGCATGTGGAATGTGCATTTAATGATCCTGACTATTGTAATTCTCTTAAGAAGTGAAGTATGCTGGAAGATATTTTTTTGCCCTGCGTGGTTGAGGGTGTGTGTACCTCCATAATGATAGGGCAGTGAATGTCTTAGTATGTAGTTATTTTAAGGAGATATCAGTCTGTCACCTATCTCATATCAGTCTTTCACAGATCCATATTTTTCCCTTAGTACAACTCAGCATTTCATGGACATTGGCAACATTCAGTTCTCACTTGGTTGTGGCTTTAGAGGGAAGGAAAATAGCTTTAGGGATACTCTCCTCATTTCTTTTGCATTTCTGAAAAGTTCCTCTAAGCTTGCTGGAATCTTCCAAGCCTGTGTGAATAATTTCAAATTCTATTTGAATCCTTAGCTCAGTTCAGAAAACTTAAATCATTTGAATGGGTTTTCCAAATCATTTTGATTCAGATGTTGAGATAAAAAATCAGGCTAGATTGATTCTAAGTGGATTGCTAAATTGATTATTAGCCAAGATCACATAAAGAATAATTGCAACTAACCGGCCCTCCATAAAAGACCTGTATACTGAGAGGATCAAGAAAAGGGTGGAGAAGATATCTGCTGATCCCTCTCACCCTGGACACAACTTGTTTGAACCTCTTTCCTCTGGTAGCTGCTACAGGGTACTGCATACCAGAACTACCAGACACAAGAACAGCTTTCCCCCCCATTCCATCATTCAAATGAATACTTGACTAATGATGTATGATCATGCTACATGATAGATAGAAAGTAAGAATTCTAATTGATCCAGAAATTCTGTCTACATACCTATTAATTTGATACTTTGTAATCCTTCTATTGACTGCACACTTACCAAATAACTAACATTATCTTGTACTGTTGTTTATTGAAGTTGCAAGTATACTGAGAGCTGCTATACTAGTGTCAAATTCCTTGCATGTCTAACCATGCTTGGCCAATAAAGTATCTGAGTATTTTTTTCCCATGTATTAAACTGTCTGAATCAACTTGTCTGAATCAACTTGTCTGAATCAACTGTCTGAATCAACTCTAATACAATTTGATTTAAAGTTTTGAATTGAATCTCCAAATTCCATATACTGTATACAGAGCTCTAGGATTGGCCAGTTGTGCATGCATGGTGCGGTACAGCTATATAAAGAACAGCATCCATACTCTAAACATTCACAATCTAGAACAGTGTTTCTCAACCTCAGAAACTTTAAATTGTGTGGACCTCAACTCCCAGAATTTCCCAGCCAGCATGAATTGCTGGGAATCATAAGTCCACAAATTGCTGAGGTAACAAACACAGATTTAAAGAAATAGAGGAAATTCTGTTTTAACAAAGTAAAAACATGGTGACCAGATAATATAGTGTTTTCTTGCTACAACAGATAGTTATATCTACCTCACTTAAGGAGAATCATACCTAGTCAGTCTTTGAAAAGTGCAAGGCTGTATATATACTGTATAATTCAAATTAGAAAAAAAAATGTGCCTAAACAGCTACAAGAATAACCGTGTAGTCACAAGGATCTGTACTTGGCTTCAGGGAAGCTGTCAGCCCTACAAGGAAGACCAGACTAAGAAATAATTCTCTGGAAGATTAAGGACTACTTGTATTTATATTAGCTACAGTAATCTTACATGTCTGTTTGTACTAAGACCCTCCTCTTTATAACTGTGTGATTTAAATTTTCCCATTTAGGCAGTTCTTCCCCTTCCATCAAGTCTTGTAGTCCTGATGTAAAGTTGGTAAAGTTTCCCCCAATTGTATACCTGTTTTCCCTGTTTTTCCCCTCCAACCTATAGAATTCATGAATTGTGGAGAACAGCACATGGGGTGGTAACAAGAAAAATCACCTGAAATGGAAACATGCCAATGGAAAAATGTACTGAATTGTTCTAAGTGAATTCTGCAAGTGGCAATATCATCTATCAACCTATTATCTATCACCTATTGCTGTAATAATTGGTTCACTCTCTCAACTCATCAACAAACCCTTCTCTGAATTGGTTGATTAGAGCCAGATCATTCCACTTCACATCTCTGACAAGTAACTTAAAATCCAATATGCACAACCACACTAGTTTAAAGGAAGATCGTATATTGATCTTGGTTTGAATAAGAAAAAAATGATTCAGAGTATGTGACGACCACACAAAGCAACTGTTTGCACCTCCTTAAGTCAAATGTTTTTTTTATTTGGATTGTGAAGGACCATTGTAAGAGCCCAGGAAAAGATGTACTGTAGCTTCTTTAAAGAGTGCTAACAGATGCTAAATGAGCACTACTGCATCATCCAAAATACCTTTTCTCCCTTGCATCTGGATTGCTGCACAAGTAGTCTAAACCTCCTGATTGCAGGCAGTGTCTTTCAAAAATCAAAATGTAATTTTGCCAGATTATAGTAACAGAAAATTCTAAGTGAGCTCAATAGAATCCAGAAGCAGCCATGCCTTAATAACATGGCTTCTGCTTAAGCTGTTTTTATGAACTGTCACTGCCACTGCTCCCTTGCAGCATATGTACTGGGGCAATGACACATGAAAATAGATGAAATACAGTTCTTCAAACCCTTCATGATGATATCAGGAGACTATGGAACATCTATCAAGTTCTTGAGTTGGCCAGATAGTGCTATATTAAATGCCCTGTCTTTATAGTTTAATGTATGGTTAGGTAGATGGTCCAGATGACAAACAATTTTTGATAACTGACTGTTATAGCTATCACTGATAATGGCCAAACTCCCAAACTGCGGAAGGTTATAAATTTAGGTCCCTTTATTCTAATGCATTGCAGTCTAATGTATTGCACTCTGAACTGATATGCTTAAAATATATACCACTGCATAATAACAATAAACAGCAACATAAATTAAATATGAAGACAATAAGACATTATTAGTAAGATTCAAGGTGTAAGCAATCACATCTGGCAGCAACACGCTATAAACAGTTCTTTGAGCAAAAGGTGCTTGGTCAAAAGAGGTCACGGCAGGTTCATTTGCACTGCCAAGAATGGAAGAGTGAATGTCAATAAAATGCTGTCATGATTTTTTGGTTACATAAGGAAGGAGAAAATTGAATTGTTGGAGACAAAATAAGTGATTGGTTTTCACTTTTCAATCATGGGAAAGTTAATGCAGATTCAAATCCAAGGATTTGCTAAACAGAATTGAAAGGAAGTTTAAACCATATTATTTACTGTATATTGGAACAAAAGCATCCTTTTGAATAAATCAATGTGCATTTATTGAAATCCACTAGAAATGGCTAAGGAAATGTAGTGGTAGGTTGTGGAGATAGCAAGTCTATTAAGATAAATTTTACTCTGCTTTATTTCAACCATAAGTTCAGTCTATTTAGAGTTCACATTAGTTGTCAAACATTTTTAAAAGGTCCTCATAAATGCCCATTCATATTTTTCTGTATGACATTAATATATATTTTGTACATGTATGCACTTTAATAGAATAGAATGGTGTGATAGATAGATAGATAGATAGCAAAACTTGGAAATGATAATGGAAAATATGAACAGCATTTAAATGCAAACCATACTGATTTCTTTTACATTCCCCTCCACATGCAGCCGCTGTATTGTAGCTGTAATGCTTCAAGCTAAAGGGATTGTGATTATGTGGCTAACATTGAGAATGGTTGGACAGCTACTCAACTGACACATGAGTTTTCCCTTTATAAGAACCACTAATCTTCATTGGGAAATGAGAATTATAATTCAGATAAAACGTTATATTTACATCTGTCATAGATAGACAGCCCACATCGCCTGTTATCCATGGAAGCCCTCATGGAACCTCACAAAGTGTTCTCCTTTGTCCAACTGTAGGGAATGGGTATGAAGATTTTTGAGATGAAAGAACATTTAAAGCTTCTTAATACCCACAATAATCTTGCCTAAAGTGAGATTAATATATTTTTCTTCCCATTAACCCAATCAAAATACCTGCATTTTATATAGTATACAAAAACAAATAATATTTGGAACTGTTAAAGCAGGTGGAAAGGTGAGTTAGATTAGACTTTTCCTACAGTTCAGCGTGTGCTTATGTATACATATGAATGCTATGTTTTTTGGTCTCATGCACTGCCAACTCATTCATCTCAATACTCATAACTCCCAAGGGGTTCCATTATGTAGCTTTCAACCAAAGTTTCTGATAAAATAAAGGGTATAAGGGAGACAGTCACAGCAATAATACTCTATAGCAACTGTGCCACTTTCCTCTGCTTATTATATGAACTGCTGTCTTTGGTGATCCCAGCTGGAGTGGTATAGGTGTTTGGATCTGAAGCCCCATCTTGGGATGATGCCCAGATTGAACAAGACAATGTAAGACTCATTCTGACAATATAAAAAGGCGGTTACTTTTTAATCTTTCATAAAAGTCCATGTGATGGATCTTTTTGCCAGATTTGAGACAGGTATATAGGTATATTGTTGGAAGCAGCATGCTTTGTTGTTGATGGAAATATGGTCATTATTGAGGAGACTGGAGTATAGTATTCTTATAATTCTACCAAGAAACATTAGGAAAGTGGAGGTTTGCAGTAAATAATTTTTGATTTGCTTGCTTAGATACATCCTCTCCCCAAACCACCTATAACTGGTGTACAACCCTTGATAGGGCAAGCAACAACCAGCCTTGCCTAAGAAGATGGCTTTCTCCTAGCCTCTTTACTCAATAAAACTGAAGATAAGCACTCAGAAGAGGAAGAAAAATAGAGCAAGAAAAAGGAAGAAAAGAAGCCATCCTAGAAACATTGAAGCAAGTGGCTCAGATACATCTTCCAAACAACCATTTTGTGATGAACCGATGCTGAAACCCAACAGCTTATTGAAGATATTGTTCATAGTACATACCTATTTTAGTTACACTAAATGTATTGATATTGATTGTATTTAGAATCCCACTGGTTGTTGTTTTTCCATTTTTTCCTATGTTCCTCTTTTCCCCAATAACTCATTTTATATCTGCATATTAGTTTTATAGGGGAATTTCTCATTAAATGCTTCCCTGAGCCTAAAACCTCATCAAACCTACATAAAAGCTACTCTTGCACTGCAGGATTGACAGAAGGTTTGTTAAATTCTGAATTTCTGGTCTTTAGGCAAGAAGTTCTTAGTGCTGTTTTACACATACATAAGCAAATGATCTTTTATGCCTTGCTGACTTATAGCTGAAGATAAGCTGCCTCATTCAAAAGCATAATGAATATTAATTATTTTGTAGCAGTTATTCTATTGCATCCAAATATTGACAGAAAAGATATTCCTAATTAACACAATTGTTATTTCAGAGGGATAACATAATTGTTATGCAAGATTTGAACACCTACTTAGAGTTCATACCATCAAATTGACAAATTTTTGTTCGTATCTTAATCAAATATTACCTTTTTTGGCAGTCAGAGTTTCTTGACTCCAGAAGGACAGTTAGAATCTGATAACATGTTTCTGGTTATTTATATTATTTACCATTACAATAATAATAAACTTATTTTAATATTTTATTAGATTTATTTGTATTTATTGCTGTCGGGTTTTTTGTTAACTCCCCTGAGCTGACTTTGCCAGGACTATGTGGCATACATATATGATAAATTAAAAACAGAAAACTAAAACTAAATCCTAGAAACAGTTTATTAATGCATCCAGCTTGCGCTTTCTCTTGAGACTGACTTTAAGTTGCAGATTTCACTCAAACAACTTTTAGTCTAATTTGGAGGCTTTTATTCTGAGAAGCTTTTTGTACCAGTTCAAGTCATGAAAGTTCTGAGGAACCTAATGGCTTTTGCACTTTTTGTGGCTTTTTGACTGGTCCTGTTAATGATACTCCACTTTTGATTTTTTTGCTTATGGACCAAGTTGGCTATGTCTGCTTTGTTTGACTGCCCTCTGTTTTCTACAGACATCTTTCTCATCAGATGACTCAGATTAGAGGTATGAGGTTTTCTGCATGTAAAGCTGCAGAAAACTTTATAGTTTTAAACTATCTAGTTAAGCTCTCTATCCCAGTCAGAAACTCACTGAATTATATGGACATGAGTTGTAATATGCAAGGTAGAAGCCTCTAAAAAAATAAGGGGACTAATGAAAATAGATTGAAAGGAAAAGTCAAGTGCCCCAAATCTAATAAAAATAAAAAAATAGTGCTTGGAGATTATTTAAAGCCACAATAATTGAAGCTTACCTAAAATGTATTTCACAATATAAGAATGGATTGACCAAATCCAGGAAGAAGGCAATATGATTTCTAGTAAGGTCTATGAAGTTTTAAAAGTTAAAAAAACTTCCTTTCAGGAAATGAAAAGATCACCCTAACAAAAAGAGCAAAAAGTCTGCCAGAAAGTTGTAATAGGGAATACACAAAAGAATTTAAAGAATATAATGAAAGAGGGGGAAAAAAGAAAGGAAACAGTAACAAATATTTTTGAAGCAGAAAATCAGCCAGAGAAGCAGTTGGGCCATTAGACGACAAAGGAATAAAAGAGACACTCCATGATGATATGGGATAATGGAGAAACTGAGTGAATACTTTGCATTTGTAGTAAAAAAATAACTTCTACTGAGGTTCTCTGGAAAAACTGAAACTAAATCAAATTGAGGCAAGAAGATATTATAGTTCTAGAACATCTTGAGAGCTCTACTAGTCTTTACAATATCCATTCGAGTTCTTAAGGAATTTGTATGTAAATTGTATGTAATTTGCCAATCGTCTAGCAAAAATAAACAATGTGTCCCTCAACTGGATTCAGGTTAGGAGAGCTGCAGATACTCGCTCTGAAAATGGAACCAGAAGACTTGCTTCAAGAACATCAGAGAGTCTGTTCGGTATACAGTAGTAGCTACATGCT
Source organism: Acrochordus granulatus (assembly GCA_032468055.1). Lineage (NCBI taxonomy): Eukaryota > Metazoa > Chordata > Lepidosauria > Squamata > Acrochordidae > Acrochordus > Acrochordus granulatus. The sequence goes on from JANHZU010004399.1 coordinate 107,577, forward strand.
GGCCTAGAAACCAGGAGGTTGAGAGCTCTGGTCCTGCTTTCGGACTAGGGTAGGCATGGAAGCTAGCTGGGTGACTTTGAATCAGTCACTCTCACTCAGCCCACCTCACCTCGCAATGTTTATTGTTGTGTAAAAAATTGGAGGAGGAGGGACTCTTATGCCTGCTTGCTGTCCTGAGGTATGTATAAAAATAATAAAGGCAGGATAAAAAAAACAGTTAAAATTGTTCTGTGACTTCTTTATTTTGTTTACTTGGATTAGGAATTTGGAAGCTGCTTCGCTGTCCATCTCTTTATGTCTTTAAAAAAATGTAAAAGGAATATTTCAAAAGCTATTGAATCCCCAGGGTGGATTTCCGAGGAGAAAATGGAGTACTGAAGACTTGGATGGAATGAACTTGGCTAGTAGATCACCTTTGTACTTCTTCTCCAGACAAGGAAGGGACTTGAAATTACTTACAATTGTGGATAGTTGCTCCTCATGAGGAGAGAACAAGGCACCCGGTTCAGAGTTTTGTGAGCCATCTTGCTTAAACCACAGTCAGTGCCTTTAAGGACACTGGGTTTGCATACTTCCTTTTCTAATCAGTTTAAAAATTAGAAAATGAACAATGGTTGAGGAAATTGCTTGTTAACTGATTTTAGATATTAGGGAACTGTACAAGTCAGAAAAAAATGGGTGAGTTTCATTCAGTCCTTAAAGAAAGAAGTTTTAAATACAGGTTTAAGAATTTAAAAAAGTTTTTTTCTTTTTGAATAGCAACAAAGTTTAAAAAACAGGCATCTGGACTGGA
>JANHZU010004401.1:0-11102 GCA_032468055.1 Acrochordus granulatus
CAGGGGGGCCTGGCGTAATGCAGTCCATGGGGTCGCGAAGAGTCGGACACGACTGCATGACTGAACAACAACAACAAGCAACAATATTAGAACACTTGCACACCTTCTCCATTATGTCCCACTCATGCCCTAATGGATAATCTTAAAAAAAGATCAGAAAATCATCAGAGCTTTTAGAATAAAAATAATATCTACAGCACTTCTTCATGAGGTACTGGAGACCAGTGCAATGAGTAAATATATTTAAATGGTTTGCTTGTTGTTAATGTATCATTGGTTCTAATGTATAAATATTTCAACATCCTTTGGTATTTACAGTGCTTAAAAGAAACTCAAAGATAAAATGAATAGTTTTAATAAGTAAGTACAAAATGTGGTAAATATTTAGAGTGGGTGAGAAGGCCATTTTTCTTGTCATTAATACATTTTTTTATTTGAAAAAGCTTCAGTACTTTGGATAGCTGAGCTCCTTGGCCTGTTAGTATTTTATAATTATATAGAGATATTGCCAACTATGTGATGTGATTATGCCTGCTTAGAATTATACCTGAAATTAAAAACTATTCTTTTTTATAACAAATTCCATAAATATCATCCTCATTTGGGGTCTTTTCTTGATTACTACAAAGGAATTCCTAGAATTTCTGATGAAGAAGGGGAAATGGCTAAATTCATTTCACCAGGCAAGAACTCATTCAGCTACCCACCATTACATCAAATGATGTAAAGACATGTTTGCAACCTGAAGCTTTCAAAGGACACAGTTGAATTTCCCTGATCCAATTGCCTAAAGACAATTTTGAAAGAGAAGTGGAGGAAATCTCTTCTACTATACACACAATAACATCTGACACGAGGGAGCCCCATGAATCTTCCCACTCAATAAAGATCAGCGTTTTCACAAACTGAGTCTTTGTTTTTTTGTGGAGCCCTTCTGCAGATATTATCTTATAGACAGAGAATTAGCTCTCACACATTCCATGTGAGGAGGTTCCACAAACTTAGTAAGAATAGGAAGCTAACACTTGAACTTCAAGTTTCTAGTTATGCTTTTGTCAAAACTAAGTTTGAGTGGAAAAGTATGCATGAAGGAAGTAGGAAAAACATTACAAACTGTACCCTTGCTGTCAGAAAGACTTCAGAGTCAGCTGCCATCTTGACTTGAGGTTGCAACTCTTGTCACTGTACCATTAAGAGAGAGGGGACATGGTTAACAGGGTGGCCCCTCAAATAGTGATCATCAAAAAAAGATTAACTGTTCGGTTTCCTTAAACACATTTAAGTGGGTAGTGTTTTTAGGGATACTGAAATCACTTCTGCTCAAAAAACCACTCAGCTTGCTCCAAACATATCCTTTTCTGATTCTGGAGAGTGGGGTCTTGATATCTCATACAGCTCCTGTGGTGTCTGAGAGTTTCTTCGAGAAGCTAATATTCTTAGTATCTCAGCAAGCTGTTTTTCTATATTGGTCATTTTTGTGTTTAAAGCTTTGATGTCCTCCTTCAACTCAAGTTTCACTTCCAGCATAGTTGCGTGGAGAGTCTGTTCAGGGATAGGGTAGAAAGAGTGCTTGACTTCTGCAAGGATGGGACTGCGATCCTGAGGACTTCGCGTTTCCCCCACATTGTCCAAGCGCAGGTCACTTTTTGTGATTCCACTGTCACAAGAGTCTGTCTTCTTCAAAGTAACTTCACCTGTTGCTTTTGTTCTTTCTGGCAATGTTTCCATGGACTCAGCTTTGGAAACTTTGTTCCAGTCCTCTCCCTTGGCACAAGCATCTTTGAATTTTGCCCAGCCTTTACGCTTTGGATAATCCCCTACTGCTTTTCCACCAACACAGTCTGAGACTGGAGCTTGTAGTTTAGCTTGATCAGAAACACCTGATGTTGAGGCAGACTGGTAGGCAACTGGTGTTGCAGGGCTTTCCCTTACCGTGACAATGCTGGCTTTGACAACTGTATGGGAGGAGTGATCTCCTAAAATGTTGCCCCTTTCAACATCTAAGTCATCTCTGCCTCCTCTTTCTGCAGCTAATCGGGCCTCCTTCTGTTGCCGAAATCTTTGGAAAAGCCGACGGACTGGATGGTCAGGTGGCAGGACCAAAGGGGCTTCATTCTTCCTTTTCATCCTCTCTTCTTCTTCTCGTTTTACGTCACTGATTTTCCGGAATACAATCTGTAGAAGAAAAAACAAAATAGGATATCCATTCCTGTGATTTGAACGGATACATACAAATGCTACATCACATTCATTTCAAAGTATGATTTCCTATTATTCAAAAGTACCTGATTTTCTGCATGTGGATTACATTCAGCACAACAGGACAATCTAAGAAAACCACACTGTTGGGGCCACTAGAGTGCATGATTTCACATCAATGCTAGTATTAGATGAACAAATGATAATTGGTAGCTCAAATAGATATAGAATAACTATTTATCACCAGCTTCCCAAGGCCAATAGCTCAGAAAAGAACATGAAGATCTTAGTTAGCCTCAGAAAATAACTGAACACAAGAAAGCTTGCTACTATAGACAGTCCTCTAGTGTCAATAAGTAATAACACCATCAATACTAGACATCCAATTAATCCTTATCGTTTGTATACCTCAATGACTCATGAGATATTATTTCATAATAAATTGGAGGGAAAATTAAGGGGACATTAATTAATTAATTAAGGGGGATTAAAAAATTAAGGGGAATTCTGCTATTTTTATTATGTAAGGTACTCTTTCTGCACAGAATGCCATAGAGCTGAAATGCCCAAAGGCCCTTAAATCAGAGCAACAAATGCATATTCACTTCTTAATCAGCCATCTTGGGCTTTCATAATATTTTGCAATTAACTAGAATTCACTAGAATAAAATAACTCATTTAGTTTTATACATTTCAAAACGCATGACAAACTTCCAATTTTCATCATGTGGACCTAGTTCTGTGGCTTTAAAAATATTCCTTGCCCAAAAGAATACTGTTCTATCCATTAATGTGGGTACTTGACTACTTGATAATAATATTTTGTAATAAAATTCTTTGCCTTTGTAATGAGAAGTTAATTGGTATATCTGAGAGATTGAGAAAAATATTTTAGCTTACAGACTTCATTAATTAAAACATTACCTATTAGTACTGCTGTTGTGTCACCATTTTATCCAAATCATATACCCAAAGAACAGTGTGTTTCTGCTTCATAAGTGAGCAGTGGATTAATACTGGAACTTCTTGCTAGAAAAATTGCTTCATTAAGTGTACATAATGGAATTACCTTAGATGAAAAAGAGGTAACTAACCTAGATTTTAAAAAACTCAGCCTTCATCAAAAAGAGAGCAGGTAGTTTTATTAAGGGACAATTTTCATGGATAATCAGATGCATAAAATCCTCAGGTGGCTAATTTGTTTGTATTCACATGCACACAGACAGGTGGGTAATCACATGATAATGAATTTCTGAAAATTTCCTCTGTAAGAAGTTTAAAATAAATTAAGTGGAGATAAATTACAATAACAACAGGTTATTTGAGGATTGTTGAGTGAAATGCCTTTATTCAATAGTTAAGGGATAAGAAATATTTCTCTTTATTCAAACCCAAATTGATAGAATCAGCTTCTTGAGAAATTGGTCTTCCTCCCTCTCTTCTGATCAATCCCAAATTCAACATAATGAAACAAATAAAAAAATTGTTTTATTGCTAATTGTTCAGGTCCAAATCACCAGTCAGCAATAAATTTGTCTGAGTGTCCTTCTGGTGCCCTGATGACTCTGAAGAACCCTAAAAAGTGGAAGAGACTAGGAGAAATGGGAAGGGAAAAAGAAGAGGACAAGAATGCTGGAATGGAACCTTTTTCTCTGGAAATGTATTAATGGGATTTGGTGTCATATGACACTGTGATTTATAGCTTTCTTGTATTGAGAGTTGCTAAAATGCCACATGACATCAGGCAAAACAAAAACAAAAGAACAATAAAAGATCTGCCTAGATCTTTTGAATAGGGAAAAAATAGCTGGAAGGCAAAAGGCTTAAACAACCATGAAAGGCATATAATAGAAAATGTTGAAGAGGGAAAAATGATCTTATTTAGATCCTAGTGGACCAATTAGATAAAATAGCATATACAAATAAAAGTAGGACTGGATTGCAAAAAAGCCCCCTTCGTACAAATCGTCAATAACTTATTTCCAGGGTTTGTGGTAGGAAAAACCCACAACCCCCTAGGTATAATCATATAAATACGGACTAATATTTCTCCTACCTTTCAGGCTATATACATCGAGTACTAGAAGTCCTGAGGGTGAATGAACAAATGCAGCTCTCTTGTTTTCTGTAGAAACTCTCATGGTTAATATCAGACCTGGGAGCCAAGCTTGTTAACAACAGTCTTAAACAATTTTCAGAGCCCAGCCTGTCAGCAAAAGATTGATAGAGGGTTTCCAAGTTCAGAATCCAGAGACTAAGGTCTTATAATGGTATATCTACTGTGATATGTTGTATTCATTAAAACTGTTTTGTGTGTTCATGCACTCACAAAAGCACACATACACAAATGTTCAATTGTCAAACATCATTAAATGATTTATGTTGTGAATGTCTGCATTGCAACAACTGTTTTCAGCTGCAGGTTCTAAAGTGAAACTGAGGCATGCTTTAAAGTCTTGAAATTAAAATAGGCCAAGCAGAAAAAAAGATTCATAAGTTCAGTTGCATTAGCCCTCTCTGAGCAACCCTCCTTCAGACATCCTCAGAGGGATATCATTTAGCTTGCAGCTACTCTCCGACACTTTCACTTGGCACAAGCATCACATTGTAGCAAAGACTGAAGCTATTATGTGGTTGGAAATAGCTACATAGCATGCATTATTTATACCTTTCACTTTAAATGCACTAATGCACCGACTCTAACCCCACAGACTCCTCAAATGTTTGGTGTATAATGGACGGTGGGTGAGGCAGCCTTGAACATCAGCTATTGAACACCTGGTCTCCTAGGATGAAAAAATTGATGGGTGTGCATAAGTGTGATTACCTGATGCACTTAAGACTAGTCTAGCTGAGAAGCTATGTTCATCTAATCTAATTTCATAAATCTTTACTGAATCAATTCAGCAGCCATATTTTATTTATTTTCCACTTTAACCATATTCAGATGTTTCCAGATCAGTAAAATTTGATATACAAACTGGCCACGGTATGTCACAACTATGATATTTTATTGTAGCAATATCTTTACAAAGGACCCCTTTTCACATACATCTCTAAGCAAGCTGGCTTTTCTGCAAGCTCATATCATATTATACACACACATATATTGACAATATACAATACACCTAAGAAATGGATGAAGCTGCTATCACAAATTTGCCCCATCCATTATTAATTTGATATGCTCACCTTTCTATCTGTACTTATCTTTTTCCCAACCCAAGAATCATTTCATTTTATATTCAATTCATGTTTGAAAAGGAATGAAATATATTTGCTAAATAATTGTTATACTGAACAAAATTATTAGCATAAAGAATTCTTTCTACCCTGTTTTCCAGTATTTATGATCTGTTTCTCTGTATTTGTTGATAAATTTCCTTTATGGATTTATTTATTTAGATTTAGAAGAGGCCCAAATCCATAACTTTTTAGAAAGTCTTTTTTGGTTGCATGCTTTTGGGTCAGTCTTGACTCCTGGTGACTACCTGGACAGTTTTCCTGCACTTTCCTTTCAGAAGTGGCTTGTCACCACCTTCTTCCCAGGGCTGAGAGAGAATGACTGGTTCAAAGACATCCAGTTGCCTTGGTGCCTACAGTAGGTCTAAAACTTCCGGGCTTCCGGTTTCTAGCCTAATGCCTTAACCACTTCACCAATCAGCTTCTCTAAGGATAGCCTACAAACTTAAAGAATATAAGGCAGTAGAACCATAAAAACACAACCCACACATATCTGGATGGGGTGAAGGTGGAGGAAAAGATCCAGAAAGAAACAGAATTCTAAAGAGGTTTAGTATCCATCCCAGCCCAAGGCCTGAAGGAACTGAAGACGTTTTGAACATCATAGGCTGGGAGCCATAATAATGGCATGCTTCCTGGGTCCTGATTGGTGACACTATTTAATTGAAGGGAATTAAAATTAAAGAATGAGTCATCATTCTGCCTGATCACAAAGAATGTGCAGGAACTAGTGGAGTTAGAGCATCCTTCAAATTGCCAGGCCTTATCCTATGAAGGGCTTTATAGGCTGTAATCAATATCTTGAATTGCACCTGGAAATCAAATGGCAATCAGCAGAGCCTATAAAGCAATCATGTCACATTGACATAGCAAAACATATTAAGCTGTAATTTCCAAGGGTAACCCCATGTAAAAGTACACTGGTGAGGTGAATAGGGAATACATGGTTGTGTGGAGACTCTCCTGCTCTCGGATGGGTGGTGCACAAAATAAATCTGTGCAACTGTTTTCCTGGCAAGTATTGTTCAAGCAGGAACTGTAAGTCCAAGAAAGCACCCAGACTTGAATGCAGAAGTACAGCCCCACCTAAAACTAAAGATGGGAAATTTCCTGAATTGATGGCCTCAAATATCTTCAGCCACTCCATTTTGCCTCAAGCTCAGAATCTGTCTCTCCCTATCAGACCCTGGGACAAAACATTGAGTGCATTGCTTGGGTGATCCAGAGTTCAGCTGCATAATTGGGTATCATTAGCAGGGAACAGCAATTTAGTAACAATGATGGATTATTGTGGCCACCAGAGAGGACAGAGAAGTTATTGGTTGGCCATATGAGAGATTGTTGACCCATTTGGTTGGGGGCTGGCCCTAGGGTGAGAGCTGGAGCCAGCATGAGTGGATGTAGTTTTGGTGTGGACCCCCCACCCATGATGAGAGCTGGGTGGAAGGATGTGTAAGTTTGCCCCCTCTCTATCTAGCAGTGAGAAGGTTTGGTGTGAGGGGTGAGCATTGTATGCTTGGAGTAGACAGGAGTTCTGTAAGGCTCTGAGAGCACATGCTATAGAGCTGGGTGCTCCTATTCTTCATTCCTTCCTTTAGGTTGCTTGTATGTGTGTTGGGGATGGTAGAGCCTATAGCTTGGAGAGAGGGGATGTTGGGGTGTGAGGGAGAACTTCATCCTGGGGGTCTAGGGGCAGGAGATTTTATTCAGGTGGTGACGGGCATGGGATACTACAGGAACTGGGGGGCAGGCCGTTGCAGGGGAGGACACCCCCAATGTTTAGTATCAGTCGGGCCCTCTATGTGTTCGGGCCCTCTATGCTCATGCCCAGCACCTGGACAGCATGTCCTTGGTGGCCCTGAGGTCCGGCTGCTGCTGGTGAATGCCAGATCAATCAATAATAAAGCTCCTTTGATTTGTGACATCTTTGAGGAGCAGCAGGTTGATCTGGTGTGCATTAGACTTGGCTGGCTCCTGGGGGCAGTTACCCTCTCCAAGACCCCAGGGTTGGGGAGGTGGGGTGGCAGTGGTTATGCAAAAGTCTCTTTTTGCCTCCAGGGGCCTTGCTCCACAAATGTCCAGTTGTGAGACCCTGTTCTTGAAACTCAGTTCTTGGGATCAGTTGGGATTGTTGCTACTGTACTATCCTGCTGCATAGCATCTTCCCTGCCTGAGCTGGTCGAGGCCACCTCAGGGTTGGCAGTGGACTTCCTCAGGCTGATGGTCCTGGGGGATTTCATTTTGCCATCCCTGGTCTGTCCTTGGGATTAGCTCAGAAGTTCCTGGTTTCCATGGCAGCAATGGCCTATCCCAGATTATTTTGGACCCTATTTGAGACAGTGGCCACACTCCAGGTATGATTTTCTTGTCAGAGCAATGGCAACATATTCTGCAGGCGGAACTTTCAATGTCCCTCTTGTCATGGTCAGATCACACCCTGGTGTCACTGAGACTCTCTTATGCCACCCCCCTCTTCAGGGAGATAGGACCTATTTTTTCACTCCACCCTCAGTAGGTGATGGACCCATGTGGGTTTCAGAGGGAGCTAGAGGATGTTCCAGGGACTTTGCTGCATCGTCCTGCAGAAGCCCTGGTTATGTCCTGGAGCCAAAGGATGGCCAAGGCTTTGGATAGGATCGCACCTATGTGGCCTCTCTCTACTCATTGCAGTTGGCACTTTCCATGGTTCATAGAAGAGTTGTGAATGCTGAAAAGGGTAAAGAGATGCCTGGAATGCCACTGGCAGAAGTCTGGGGAAGAATCCGACCGAACACGATTCGCTGTTAAGATCTACCTTGTGGTGATAAGGGCAGTGAAATGTAATTATTTCTCTGCCCTTATTGCATCTGCAGAGTGTCATCCTTCACCCTGTTTAAGATCACCCAGTCCCTTCAGGGGATCTTCTCCAGGGCCATGCAGAGGAATTTGCTGAACACTTGGCAGATAAAGTTGCTTGGATTCAGTCCCAGCTGGAAGCCATGCCTGATGCAGATCTACTTGAGATGCTGAGGGAGGAATCTTGCCCAGTTATCTGGAAACAATTTGATCCTGTTGTTTCTGATGAAGTGGACAGGGTACTTGGTGCTTTCAGTGCAACCACTTGTTAATTAGATCCTTGTCCCTCCTGCTTGGTGAAAGCTGTCAGGATGGTGACTAACAGGTGGGTCCATGCAGTGATAAATGCCTCACTGTGAGAGGGGAAATTTCTGGGTCCTTTTAAGGAGGCCCTGGTTCATCCCCTGTTCACAAAAAAACCTTCATTGGACTCTACCTGTCTGGACAATTACTGTCCAGTCTCCCACTTGCCCTTCTTAGGGAATGTGGTTGAGAAAGTGGTCCCATGGCAGCTTCAGAGGTTCTTGGAGGAAACGGATTTTCTGGACCCTTTTCAGTCTGGGTTCAGGCCCAGTTACAGGATGGACGCAGCATTGGCCACTCTTGTGAATGACCTCTGGCAAGAGTGGGATGGAGTGCATGCATCCTAGCTCTCCTTGACCTCTCAGCGGCGTTTGATACCATCAACCATGGTATCTCTTTGGATCAGCTGAGGGGGTTGGGGATGGTTGGTGCAGTTTTGCACTGGTTGGGCTCCTTTCTCCAAAGTTGGTCCCAATTTGTGTTAATAGGGAGAGAGAAGTCCAGTCCACATCCGCTATTTTGTGGTGTGCTACAAGGCTCAGTACTTTCTCCTCTCCTTTTTAACATTTAGATGAAACTGCTGAGTGAGATCATCCGTTGCCATGGGATGAAGTACCATCAGTATGCTGATGATACTCAGATTTACATCTCCATCCCTGGTGATCCAAGTGATGCTGTCTTGGTCCTGACTCAGTGTCTGGAGGCTGTTTGGGTCTGGAAGGGGGACAACAGGCATCGGTTTAACCCTGGCAAGACTGAGTGGCTTTGGATGTATATTTATATGAATAGTAGTTTTAACCAAGAGTTGCTGAGTGGTTAAGACCTGGGCTTGTTGGCTGGAAGGTCGGCAAACTGAGTTTGAGACCCAAGTGCTGCCACAAAACAGGGTGAGCTCCCTTTACTTGCCACAGCTCCTGCCAACCAAGCAGTCTGAAAGCATGTAAAAATGGAAGTAGATAAATAGATATGGTGGGAAGGTAACAGTATTCCTTGTGCTGGCCATGTGACCACGAAAGTGTCTTTGGACAGCACTGGCTCTTCAGCTATCCTCATGTATTCCCTTTATTGCCAATGACACAAATCAAATAAACATCAGGTATCGAACAAAACAACAAATAAAGGAAACTGAGGAAAAAGTTTTGCATCTGAATGAAAGAAAAGCATTATAATAGAGAGAAAGAAAGAGAAAAGCCACCTTACATCTAATATAAATTATTAGATTTTACATTTTGTTTTCACCTTATCCAGGGCACTCACAGCAAGCAAAGATTTCATCTAATTTGAAAGGGGTGGAATGTGTGTTGCAAGATCATAATGCCATCTGCCTCTCCCTTATTCTCCAGCCCCCTGCAGGTGTCCATGACTACACCTTTGTAGTAAAATGTTTCAAGAGCCAGTATGGTCTTGTGGTTAAGTCTTCAGGCTAGAAACCAGGAGATTGTAAGTTCTAGTTTTGCCTTAAGCTTGGAAGCGGCCTGGGTGACTTTAGGCTAGTCATTCTCTCTCAACCCAATCCACAGAGTTGTTATTGTGGGGAAAATAGGAGGAAGAAGGAGTAGATCTGCCACTTTGAGATGTGTATAATTTATAAAAAATAATAAAGTTGCAATAAAAAATCTAAAAAAAGAGAAAACCATTCTAATAAGATCTTATTTCATCCCTAACAAATTTAATGATCATTTAAAGTGGGTACAAGACAGGAGAGAATTTAGTTTGACAACTCCCATAAGAATATATAGCTATAATAGCTTATCACAAACTTATTTGGGGGCATTTAAAAAAACTATGGATGAGATTGAGAAGAATAAAAGAAAGAATAGGAAATGAGGCTATAATGGTGAAACTATTCACTAGGCCCAGTAAAACATTGAATTACAGGGAGAGCAAGTGGAGGCACTACAAGTTGGAACCAGTCAGAAGATAACATGGAAGAAAGCAGAACCCAGATTAGAAAATAAAATTCCTCTTCCTCAAGACATAGGGCAATGACTCAATGAGTGATTCAGGAGAAATTCCAGTTTTGTTTACATTTAGTTTTATTTTGGTATGGTATTTTTACATCTTTTTGCAATTGCAAAATTTAAACTCTGGGCATCTTATTCATTTAAAATATAACAATACTGTATTCATCTATTTTTCCCCAGAAGACTGTCCTGATTGTAGAGAGAATGATGTTAAAATTCCATCTCAATCAATGAGATTGAGCATCTGCTGCTTGCACTTACTTTAGCAGGAGCAGAGCTGGCTTATTCTAAATACTCAGGCAAAGTTGTATCTAGTGTTGCTTAATTTTCAAAAAAGGGGATGAATCATCAGCATAATTTGTTCAGTGATACAAAAAAAGATGAAAAGAAAGACAAAGGGGAGAAATTATGGGAAAAAATAAAAAGACTATATGGTTTTTCACTAGAGGTAGCCAGGGTTTTATGTTTATTGGGGTCTAGGTAAAGGTAAAGGTGACCCTGCCAGTCGTGACTGACTCTAGGGTGTGGTGCTCATCCCCGTTTCCAAGCCGAAGAGCC
>JANHZU010004401.1:55768-67828 GCA_032468055.1 Acrochordus granulatus
ATCCAGTCCAGATGCCTGTTTTTTAAACTTTTGTTGCGATGCAATTACCCTGGACGAGTGAGAGTCTTCACAGACAAAATACACCTGGTATATTTTCTTCACATTGTTCTTGGTCTGTAGACTTCTCACTATCTCCAGTACTTTTCTTCCATTTATGTTTGAAAATCCTTCTTAAACTGTAGGGGTCATGGTATTCAGATGAAGTGTAATGAAGCCAAAAAAAAGTGCAGTTCTAACTTCTTACAAATTGAATATCACATTCTATTGAAACAACTGAGAATTTCATTATCCTTTTAAACAGATATTACTGTTGACTAATTTGTCTCATGTTTTGTTAAATCAGCTGAAGCTACTAGATTATTTTTATATGTATTACTGTCAAGCAAAGCATTTTATAATTGCAAAACAGATTCTTCCTCCTGAAATGCAAAAATTTATCCAGTTTTAGTTGGGAGAAATTTATCCTATCCTCTCAAAACCATGGTAAGTCTTGGTTGGCTGAGTTTAAGTTATCCCACCTGGTTTCTCTATTTCTTAAAGTTATTTATAAAGATTCTTAGAAACTCTGGAGCTAGAATAATATAAGAGGTACTTCATTAGCCACTCAGATGACTTTAAACACAACCAAATAAATTCAGCATGCTAAATCTATCATAGGAGATCAATAAAATTTTCCTCTCTAGAAAAAAAACAGTTTTAAATATCATTTGTTGGGAACTAAGAAGTAGCGAGTTTTTGTTAACTCCCCACTGTCCAATTCTAAAAAATTGATGTTAATTATTTTGCAAAATCCAAAGGATTATCAAAGATTTACTCATACTTGGGTAACATTGGGAAATAGATATTCTTGCACATGTTTGAAGCAAGTTGGTAAATCAGATTGGATTTGTAGATTGGATAAGTGATTGGATGACACAATATGGCATCCCTTGTGGAGCTCTGGGGAATTCTTATCTGCCTCAGTACAGGAATCTTATATCATTGGCATTTAACCCCTGTACAAATTTCAAATACAATACATAATTACTATACAAGATGCTGTAATCAAAAAAGGGATTTTCCCCATCATCGGTGAGGATGCAATTAAGTCTCAAAATTCTGGAGGAAGGATTTAATGATAGCAGTGACCGTTGTACTGATATTGGCCTTGACTTTTGAATTCAATTCAGATTTATTTAATACCTTTCATTCTTGACACTATTTCTTATTGTCATTACATTCAATACCTCCTTCCCACTGCACTCAGTTTCCTTTCATGTTTCTCTTGAGAAAGCAAACATTTCCATAATGTGTAGTAAGTTGTTCCATACAGCCAATTTAACTTCATTTGACATTCATTCTGTCTTTTCCACTTCAGATCTGAATAGCTGCTTATCCCTAAAAGTGAGAATGGTATGCAAGCATAGAAAAATTTGGAGAGATTGGTGAATGTTTTTGCCTAAAGTAGATTTAGTTATATTTCCTTTCCTTATCTCATGCCTTCACTTATTTATCTTATAATTTTTCACTTCTTTGCTCTGCTTTAGGTAATATTACTTATCCAAAATGGAACTATGTGATGAGTATGTAAAGACTGCCTTTCTAATAGCATGAAGAATTTTAATGTGTCTCATAGATTAAAGTTGTATTTCAAGGAAGAATAGCAATTTTAGTAAGAACTGGCAAACTGAAGGTTTTAAGTAATTTCCCTACAGCTGCACATTATTAATAGAATCAAATAGCCAAATGAATACCAGAGGCAAAATATCAATAAGGGTAAGGATTAAAGAATAATGAGAAAGCAAGTTAAATATGAAAAGTGGGATACAGTTTAAGGGTATGGCGCACAAGCTATGAGAATTATCTGGTTTAATTTAAAAGCAGCAGCACTGCCAGTTTCTCTGAAGTAAATTGCTGAAAAAAACAAAATTATACTGCAGGATGATAGAAAGCAGAAATAGCTAAAGTATTGTTTTCCATCCTTGGTCATTTCTAGATATGTAGATTTTCAGATCCCAGAATTCCACAGCGATGGAATTCCACGGTGATCATTTATGAGAATTCTGGGAATTAAAATCCACACCTCTGGAAGCTGCCGAATTTGAGAAACACTACAGTATAAGGATTTTCCCAGTTTAAATCTCTTTGCCAGTAGGTGGCAGATTAGTCAATGCAATCACAGTAAACAGAATTGAGCAACATAATTCAATGCTTTGGGCATGAGAGAATTATGTTTTTTGCATAGAAAGAGTTGTGATAGCTTTGAAACATAGGCACGCATATGTACTTGAATCCCATTTTAGGACACTGTAGCCACAGACTATTTCCAATCTAACCTTCCATCACTTCAGGCACTTAAAGCTCTATCTGCAAAGACTAAAAAAGATGCAGGGAATGATCATTGCCCAATCCCTTAAATTGAAATTTATCTTCCAGTCCTCCAGCTTTTAAGATATCACAGCAAACTTCCTAGATATTAACAGCATGTCAGCTGCCCCACTAGAGACAAGAATATACTAGACCATTGCTACACTACAATAAAAAATGCATACCTATCTGTTACTTGTGCACCTATAGGAAAATCAGACCACGGCATAGTCCACCTCATCCCCACTACAAATAGAAATTTAAAACAGCAAAGCCTATAATAAAAACCATGAATAAATGTCTGAAGATACAAAACTAAAACTGCAGGCATGCTTTGATTGTACAGACTAGTCTCTCTTTGAAACTGCTTCAGCAGACTTGGATGAACTTACCGATACAGTGACTTCATACATCAGGTTTTGTGAAGACATTGTGTTCCTACTACAACTTTTCACTCATACAACAACAACAAATACCACACAGCGAAACTCAAACAACTTTGCCTTGACAAGCTAGAAGCCTACAAGTCAGGGGACAGGACACTCTATAACCAGGCCAGAAATACACTGACAAAACAAATCAGAATAACAAAAAAGTACTCTGAAAAGCTTAAAAATCAGCTTTCAGCAAATGATTCTGCTTACTGGCTACAGGAGTTCTTCACCCTCTGCTCAGGAAAACCATCAACAAGCAGAAGACCTGAATATGTTCTACTGCAGGTTTCAAAAACACCCAATATCATCTGATATTAGCAAACCCACCTCAACTACATTAACAGATATTTCCATATCTACCACATCCACCCCTCCTTCTCAGCTCTCTTCTCAGCTCTCCTCTCCACCTGGGCCCTTACTCCCTCTTGGGCATCCACTCTTTGTGATTCTAGAAAAAGAAGTAAAAAACTTACCTCCAGAAACAAACAAACAGGAAGGCACCTGGCCCGGATGGCGTGACCCCTTCCTGCCTGAAAACCTGTGCAGCACAATTGGCCCCCATCTTCACAAGAATCTTCAATAGGTCACCTGAGCTGTGCCACGTCCTTTCATGCTTTAAACGTCATTCCCGTTCCTAAGAAGGCCTCCATCAGCGGGCTCAATGACTACAGACCTGTCTCATTAACATCAGTAGTCATGAAGATTTTTGAAACACTGGTGCTGACCCATCTGAAAACCAGCTAGATTTGCTGCTAGATCCTCTGCAATTTGCCTATTGAGCAAACAGGTTAGAGATAATGCTGTCAATATGACCATACATTATATCTGGCAACATCTAGACTGCCCAAGAACCTATGTACAGGTCCTTTTTTGTGGACTTCAGCTCAGTGTTTAACACCATTATCCCAGAAATCCTTCATCACAAACTGACCCAACTCACTGTACCTGCCCATATCGAAATGCGGATAACCAGCTTTATGACAGATAGGAAGCAACAGGTGAGGCTAGGGAAAATTGCATCCAGTACTCGGACAATCAGCACTGGTGCTCCTCAGGCATGTGTGCTCTCTCAACTACTTTTCTCCCTCTACACAAATGGTTGCATCTCTGGTGACCCCTCTGTCAAAATTTTGAAGTTTGCAGATGACATAACCATCATTGAACTCATCAAAGATGGTGACGCGTCTGCGTACAGATGGGAAGTTGAGCAGCTGGCCCTGTGGTACAGTTAAAACAATCTAGAGCTGAATATACTCAAAACCATAGAAATAACAGTGGATTTTAGAAAGAGACCTACCATTTTATCCCCCCTTACCATACTCAGCAATATAGAGTCAGTAGTACAGTTCTTCAAGTATCTAGATTTTATAATCTCCCAAGACTTAAACTGGGCGGCTAACATTAGCACATTAGAGGATGTACTTCCTACATCAGCTCAAGATGTTCAACCTGCCTCAAGAGCTGCTGATACAGTTCTACAAAGGGATTATTGAGTCTGTCCTTTGCACATCTATCACTGTCTGGTTTGGTGCAGCAACCACACAGGACAGGTACAGACTCAAATATATAGTCAAGATCACAGAAAAGATAAATAACCTGCCCTCCATAAAGGACTCTATATTGAGGGAGTCAAGAAAAAGGTGGAGAAGATATCTGCAGATCCCTCTCACCCCGGACACAATTTGTTTGAACTTCTTCCCTCTGGTAGGCACTACAGGGTACTATATACCAAAACTATTAGACACAAGAACAGTTTTTTCCCTGTGCCACCATTCAAATGAACACTTGGCTCATCCTGAATGATCATGCTACAAGATAGATAGAGCAGAAGCAGAGAATTCTAATTAGCCCAAAAGTTCTGTCTAATTTGTATACATACCTATTAATTTGAAACTTTATAACACTTCCTTATACTGACTGCACGTATACAGAATAACATTGTTGTTCATTTTCTTACTGTTGTTTATTGTTACTACAAGTACACTATGAGCTACTGTACTGGAGACAAATTCCTTGCATGTCTAGCCATGCTTGACCAATAAAAATATCTGTATCTGCTCCTGTTAGCAAAAGCTGAACACTTTCACCAGTCTTTGAGGAAAGCTATCACAATAGGGACAATGGATAATAAATGACAAGTCATGATTTATTATCTAAGAGTTTGTGACATGCACTTTAAAGTAGCAAACAAAACTCAGTATGCGTCAGATTCCCAGACCATGGATAGACAAGACGATCTCTGTGTGCACAAAGATACTTGCAGACACTTCTCCTAGAGCGATGAGACTGCCTACTATGAATCTCTTTCTGTCTCATTTGTTTAATAAAAAAGGAGGAAAAGCTGGATGATGATACAAAGCAAAATGGCAACCTCCAGCATATCCGTTTGCAAACGCTTCTGAGCTCTGCAGAGTCAGCCTAAGAAAATTAAAATAGTATTACCGATCTTTGATCATAACAATAAATTTGATTTGAAAATCAAATTTATTTGAAAATCAACACAACTTGGTGTGTTGTTTGGAACTATGCCCATGTCCACCTATCCAGAAGAAAAATAAAAAATTTGGAGTGGTAGGGAACATTGACAGGAACATAGACAGGAATAGAAAGTAGCAAGCAAGCTCAGCAGTTTGTCTTCAAATCAGTGGCTGTTTTGTGATTACTAACAACCAATATAGCAAATGTTTTGTGAATAAGCTAGCTCATAAAACTCCAAAAATCCTTCAGCTTTCAAACAGACTCAATCTGACCCTGACAACAGAAATAAGAACATGCCTGAGTGAATGTGCCCCCCTCCTCATCCCTCAGTCTTTCCATCTAAAAGACTCAGCAAATATTAGGCTTAATTCTTTATATTCCCTTATTATCAGAGTTTACCAACAGAAAGATACATGAAATTCAAAAGTAAACCCATCAATTTTAGATAGTATGATTTGTCATCTTATTTGCCTCCAAAATATCAAAATAAGCACATGAAGCTTGACCTATTTTTTAAACTCCAGGGCAAAAACCAGGAGAGGAAGAACCTGAAGAGTTCCAACTTTACCCAGTGCTATACTTCCTTCATCAAACAGATTCTAGCCACTTCTTAGTGACCAGGAAAAAGATTTGTGACCTGGAAATTGTGAGTCACTCTATTTTATATAGATATAGACAGACAGAGATAGACAGACAGAGATAGCAGTGCCATTCAATTTCTCAAATTAAGCCAACTCTGAGAAATATAGTATATCTCTTTTGAAGTGCATATTTGCAGGGAGGAAACTTGAGGACAGTTGAGAATCAGACCAGGGACATTTTCACCCAAATTTTCATTCAGCTAAAACACCTTTGTTTTAGTGACTTTGGATCAAAAACTGTCTTTCAATTAATCAAACTGCTAAGACTATTGTAAGAATAACACAATCTTCTTAATAAATTGGAGGAAGGAAGGGATAAAAAGATAAACTTATCTAGGAACATCTACCATCCTATAGACAAAGCCAACCATAGTAACAATAACAATTTTGTCCTTTAGGCTTTTGAGGGAGAGAGAGAGAGTTAAGGTATGGATGTATCAAAATGGTAATATACAGACGAGAAAACAGTAGTCTATGTAGCATTTTGGATTTCACCACAAAAAGCTGTTCTGTGGCACACAGAAGTTCTCTTTAAGCAGACACATATTTTCCTGGAATCAGTTTGTTCCGAACTGCAACTACCATCCAGTTGCAGAGGACACCTGTAGGCATATTGATTTTTCAGGCATCCAGCAAGATCTGGACTCACTACATCAAAGCTGAAATTTGATTAGGGGGCCATTTTTTACCTTTTTCTCTCTTTACTTACATCCCATGAAGATAATATGGCCAGCCTCCAACTGAATTTAGAAAACTAGATTTCACATTAATCAACTGGAAGCAATTATCTGTACATAACAGCCTATGGAATTATTCAAAAGCTTTGAAGCTTAAACTATATAAATATTAATATCTCAGTATGTTCACATTTTTAAAGTAAATTGGTCTGTACACATACATTATGACAAAATATATCAGTCTATAAAGTCTGATCTTCCTCTTTTATGCAATTGACTGAGATAGAATGTAATTTCAACAGTAGCTATAATAATAATATTTGTCCATAAATGTCACCACAAAACATTCTGAATGTGCTTTGTTTTGTTGAATCTCAAAGACATATATCAATCCCATAAACTAGCATTCTAAAGCAGATGGAAGGTGGTTCAAATACTCAGTACTAGATGAGCTGGCATGTTTACCACATAATTATCCAAGAACAATCTAGGAATTTTCCCTTAATAGCTGCTTGTTTCCAAAACTCCCACTGTAGCAAAGAAGATACCTTGGCACAGAAGTGGGGGGTGGATTTGGGCAAATGTTTCAGACAGAGGGAAATATCATATCCAATCTGTTTACATGTCATAATGCCAAAACCAGGTGATCCCTTTTCCCTCAGAATAGATAACCTTGGTATAGATGCTCACATGGCAAATAGTTTTGGAACACAAGTGAAGATCATCAGATAATAAATCCCTGATGAGCACATATTTGTATTCTGCTCCACCATAGTAAGTACACAAATATACTCATACATCTACACATAAGTCTATATTAGGCCAAATACACCACGGCATACCAAGTATAGAGACAGAAAACTAGCTTTCCCCTTTCTAGTGCCCTGATGTCACTTGGGACCACAACTGTCATAATTCCCAGCCAGTTTGGTCTAATTGTCCCCATCATCCAGACTGAGTGGAATGTATGAAAGTTCCAACATATTGAGAAAATATCTGGTTGGGAAAGTTGATCAGTCTATAGTTATTCCAATAATTCTGGATGCCATTGGTTTGGGAAAGGTTGTATATCTGATCCAGAGAATAAAGCAAAACAAATTGTATTTATATGAAATCTAAATGTGGCCAAAATTATAATTTCTCAGGTCTTGAGAAGCTTGGTTGGCCAGTAAATAAAATCTGGTTATACTTTTCAGTACTAGAGCTTCCTCCAACTGCTGCAGTTTAGACACAGGCTCATATGATAGAAGATAATCTATCAGAGACCTGAACCCCAAGAATTTTAGAAGAAACCAGCATTCTGAATTAGGCTAAGGATTAAAAAAAGAGGAGGGAGAGAATAAAACGGCAAATATTCAGTAGGAAGAAAGGTGGAAGTCATAATTCTGTATTTCTCTTTTATTTTCATCCTTCCTTTGATTCTGTATACTTTTATTCTATTTAAAAATTCTAATAAAAATACATTTTAAAAATGAATTAGGCTAAAGAACTATACAAGCTATAATGCTGATGTAAGATTCGTATCAAAGGATTGAATAAAGAGATTAACTGTCAGGAGTTCAGTTTATTTTGTAATAGATGCCATTATTAAATTTTGACACAAAAATGACATTTGTGATATTTGTTTGCTTTTAAAAAATATTGCAAGTTATTCAGCTTCAAGTGTTTACCAATTTATTTATTTTTATCTTGTCTTTTTTATTTTTATAAATAACTCAAGATGGCAAATATACTTAAAATCCTTGATCCTCCTATTTCTCTATAACAAACCTTTGGGCTGAAAGAGGGTGACTGGCCCAAAGTCACCCTTCATTTTTCTTGATTATGTTTTATGTTACATATCAGCAACTGGCAATATTAATATATTTATTCATCTGTCAGAGAGTATACATGTCGGATCTTTCCAACTTGAGAACGACACATACCTCTCCATTCTTTCAGAATTATATGTATGTAATTTATATAATTTACAATATATAAATGTTGGTGATATACTGCTATTCAAGATTAGGAAAAACCTATTTTTCCTAGTTTTGATTTTCATAATTTTGTTCTGTTTCATACAATTTTCAAAAGCACTTCCTAATGATAATTCTGGAGAGGATAGGAACAATTAAGATTTCTTTTTCCATCTCTGAAATTTGCTTTACTAATGTTTTAATATGCTTGATTTATAAAACTCGGTGCTTTTTCCACTGAAGAGGTTTTCAGAAGATTTATATGTCTTAAGTTATTCAGTTTTTGTTCTGAAAAATTAACGATATGCCCATGAAATACTAATGAATTTGAGATTCTTGTATAACTGGCAATATACATGTACTGGGGCTTCTAAGGTAGATATGGTAAACTGTAGATGGGTCTGCAAAAGTAGAGACCACAATAGTGGCAAAGACCAAAGAACTGGTGATAGACCAGTTTCTTGGAATTTCTCTGAATAAAGAGAGAACAGGAGATCAACGACATGTGTTCCAGCCAGCTGTACCTCACGAGAAGACTGCAGGACAGCAGTTTTCTGTGGGTTTGAGCACTGAGAGAAGATGGGATTAGCCATATTGTTCACAACCATGGCAGAGACTTTTAAAGAGCATTAAGTTCACAAATCTCCCTTTCTAATCACATTCAGAAATTGCTTGTTAAGTACTTTTAAGCTATTAGAGACTTTTAGAATGGCATACTGGAAAATGCTGGGTGAGTCTGCCTTCAATCCTGAATAAACAAGTGTTTAATTATAGGAATTTAAAGAATCTGAAATTAACAGCAAAAAAATCTAAGATTTTAATATCTATGAATATTCTCATTAATCCAGGTCATGATAAGTATTAAAAATTGCAAAAATATTTTTTTTTTGCAAAGTTCCTTAAAAAGGAGCTGGACATTAATTACAGTTACTGGAGACATTTCACCTTCTATCTGGAAGGCATTTTCAATCCATCTAAAATGAAAAAGAATCGTCAAGAAATATGTACATTTCTAAAAAGGAGGTGGGGGAAGATGAGAACTCATAGCAAGGTTACACATAGCAGTTTAAACAGGGTGTTAAGTTTCTAACAGAAAGGATGGGTTTTGGGGGAAAGCATGCAGGAGACAATAGTGATTTCACATAGCAAAATAAACAAAGATGTTGGGCAATAAAGCTTGATTGCCTTTCAGCATATCGGCCTTACAGAACCTCCTGCATAGTTCTTTTTCGGCAAATGATTTAACACTGTTTCATAAATTAAAGGTAGTTGAAATCTGGTTCCTCCACCCTGGCTTATTGAAGGATTTAAAGTCTTAATATATATTGATTCTTTGATTCCTCTTGAAAGCCAGTTTGTTTCTTTGTCAATTATTTGGAACCTACAAACCTCAAAATTATGATTGTGCTGTTTAAGGTGTAAATTTACTGCAGATGAATCAGATGTTTTATGTTGTTTAAATCTCCTAAAATTTATTGTTTTGTCTCCCCAACATTAAAATTCTGAACAAGAATCTTTGCATTGAATGGAGTAAATGACATCTGTCTGCTTGTGCTTGGGAACTTTGTCCTTAGGATGAACCAATCTATGTTTAAACGTGGTCATGTGTCTGAACTGCACATGTATGTTGTGTTTATTAAAAATTCTCCTGAGTTTCTCTGATACTTCAGCAACATTCAGTATGGAATGGTCACATTGCTGCGTTTGGTAGAATCTTGTCTTGCAGAGGAAGTGGGAGATCTCTTTTTGATGTTTTAATGGCTTTGATAAATGCCCAATTTGGATAGCCACAATTACTGCGGGTCTTCCTTATATGTAAATTTTCTTTGATGGAGCCTTCTCTTTGTGAAGGTAAAAAATCCGCAAGATGTTGTAAGGTCCTGATCACTACTAGTTTATGTTCCAGTGGATGATGGGAGTCAAAAGCAAGATATTGCTCTGTGTGTGTAGGTTTTCTGTAAACTTCAATACAGAGGCTTCTGTCATCTTTGATGTTTATGGCACAGTTCAAAAAGCTCAATAAATTATCTTTAACATCTTCATGTGTGAATTGGATGTTGCTGTCAATGGCATTGATATGTTGCGTGAAAGCTTCCAGTTCTTGTGTTTTGATTTTGACCCAGGTATCATCCACAAATCTAAACCAGTGGGTGGGAGGGTTTCCTGTGTAGTTTAATGCTTTGAATTCAATTTTTTCCATGTATAGATTAGCCATGACTGGGGAAAGAGGGGACCCCATTGAACAGCTATGCTTTGTTTGTAAAACTTGTCATTGAATTTAAAAAAGGTATTGTGAAAACAAAGATCTGAAATAGTACAAATGTGATCAGTTGTAAGTTTGTTTCTATGTGCTAACGTGCTGTCTTGTAAGAGTCTTTTCTTCACCATATGACTACAACATGTATGTGTTTTGCATGTGAAGAATGAAGTAACATCATAAGAAACCATTGTTTCATCAGGATCAAACTTAATATTTTTAACTCATTGACAAAATCCTGTGAATTGTTAATGTGGTGGGGGAAATTGCCAATAAAAGGTGCCAGTAAAATTGTTAAATGTTTAACAATGTTGCAAGTGGCAGAGTTGATGCTGCCAACTATGGGCCTCAGTGGAATGCCTTCTTTGTAAATTTTGGGGAGACCATATATGCATGGTGTTGTTTCCCCTGGATATAAGTTTTAATATAGAGGTTTATCATTGACATTGTCCTTAATTAAAAGTTGTAAACAGTCAATTACCTTTTTCTTATAAATGCTTGTGGGATCTTTCTTAAGAGGTTCAAAGGTGTTATTGTCCTCCAATAAATTGTACATTTCGGCTTTGTAGTCCACAGTCTTGAGAATTACTGGACACTTCCCTTTGTCAGCTGGTAAGATGGTAACGTTGGAGTCTCTTCCTAGGGAAGTCACTGCTCTCATTTCCTGAGTAGTGAGATTGGATGGAGGGGCTTGGCACTGGCCAGATACCTTTATTCTTAAGTGATCTGCCTCTGATTCGGCCAGTTTGTTGTTCATAATAGCTGACTCAGTAGCAGTAATTAGATCTACAATAGGAATCTTGTCTGGAGTTACTGAAAAATTTAGTCCTTGTGATAAAACATTTTCTTCTATTTCAGTAAGTTTTCTATCAGATAAATTTCTCACCCATAAATAAGTCAACATTATTTGTAAAACTCTTGTCTTCTCTTATTGAGAAACAAGAAAGAGTGTTCAGTGATCTCTCATGCCTCAATGATTCTTGTTCAGAATTTTATGTTGGGAAGATGAAACAACCAATTTTTAAGAAATTTAAACAACATAAAACATCTGATTCATCCACAGTAAATTTACACCTTAAACAGCACAATCATAATTTTGAGGACTGCAAATTCCAAATAACTGACAAAGAAAATGACTGGCTTTTAAGAGCAATCAAAGAATCAATATATATTAAGGCTTTAAATCCTTCAGTAAACCATAGTGGAGGAACCAGATTTCAACTACCTTCAATTTATGAAACAATGTTAAATCATTTGCCAAAAAAGAAC